>JANHGN010009625.1:0-80821 GCA_024605025.1 Megaceryle maxima
CCCCCACCGAGGCTCTGCAGCCCAGGGCTTGACAAACTCAAACCCAGCAGATGTGGTCCCTTGCAAATGCTGGATCCCCCAGCCTGGCAGCCGTTGTGGTGCTGCTTCCCCAGTCGATGGGGTCTCACGTGGCACCGATGGGAAGTTTCTCTTGAGAACAAGCACTTCTGGCCCCATGTGCTCCCAACGGCTGCCCTGGTCCACGGGGCAGCACCGGGTCATCCTGCCCAAGCCTGCTCATGACGGGGACCTGAGCAAAGATCAGCTGCTAAACCCAACCTTTTCTGTCCCTGCTTGGAGGAAATACTATTGTTTCTAGTTTCACGTGGAAAGGGCAGCTCTTGGTGCCAGCTGCCACCCACGTGTTCCTTTCCCACCCAGAATAATGGCTCCTGCAGCAGCCAGCACTGCTGGGTCTGTGCCCACTCCCACCCGAATCCTCGTGAGCAGGATCGGAGCCGGCGGTCGCGGGGTCAGAGTCTGTGCAGGGTCTGCACTCCCTGGCACCCCCCGCTCCTCCCTCTCCTTCTGCCTGCAGTCGCCAGCGAGGAGAGTGCTCAGCTTTGGGGACCACGAAGGCTGAACCCCGGGCCCAAGAACAGAGGTGTTTGGTGGTGTTTGCTTCATTTCTTCTTTTATCCAAAGGACTGATCCCTACTGGGGTGCTGGGCACAAACACCTGACCAAATACCCAACACAGTTTCAAATGTATTTGTGTTCTCTCTGCCTCTTAAGTGTATCTTCAAAGGATGTTTTTGCATCAAAATAGGATTTTCCAGGGTGTCTGCAGTGACAAATTCGTGTGACCTCAGCTTCAAACAGCCACTTGAAAAGTGCAACTAAATGTGGCTGCATCTTAAAGGTCATAAAAGAAAAAAAAAAATATATATAAATATTCTTTAAGAGGCATTCAAATAATAAAGAACATCAGCCAAGCCAGACATCCTGACTAATTTAGTCTCCAGAAAAAGAGCTGCTAATAGATCAGGGAAGGATTTGTGAATTACCATTTCACTTCTCCAGGGACTTTTCCTGAAATGATAATGGCTTTTTCTTTTTTTTTCTTTTTTTTTTCTTTTCCCCCTCCATGAAACTGCCATGAAATAGTTCCCCATTATTAAGTATGAAACCTACCTAATTAGCACAATGACAATCTTTAATGAGGCCCCGGCTGTCTTCTGCATCTTTGATAGGAATGGTTGATACCAAACACGGGACAAGAACTGTAGAAACACGTGCTCCCGTGGAAGGCAGTGGAGGTAAATGGACTTGGGTGTTGAGATTTATTAGAAACCTCAGTTCATGGGGCACGCTGAGCCCAGGCGGGACCAAATGCACCAGAGTTAATTTAACACCAATAACAGTCGTTCAAACACCAGGGTTTAATGGACTGGCATGCGGGGAGCTGCTGCTCCCAGTGCACCTGGTGTTTGAGGCTGAGGGGAGGAGGCTGTTGCTGGGAGCCAGCTCTGCCCGTGCGGAACCAGCTCCTGCAAGGGGCTGGGAACCTCCCACTGGTGCAGGTGGGCAGGAGGCTGGGGCAGGTTGGAGATGGAAGGTGTTACGTGCCCTTGGTGCCTGCGGGATTCCTGTTCTGCAGGGGGGGCCAGATGAGCAACACACAGCCCCGTCCACAGCCCACGTCACGCAGCGGCTCTGCCGAGCGGATCCGGCACCGCCGAAATGGACGGGTGCTGGATCTGGCCCATACAGCTTAATGTACAGAGAGGATTTGGCTCTTAACGTTAATAGGAGCCGCTCCTCGCTCTGCCTCCCTGGGCTTCCCGGCGCTGACGCCCGCTCCTCCAGCCAGATGGCCTCCAGAAGGCTCACAAATGTGCCTGTAATTAAAAAGCCTTGATTTTCAAAACCATTTCACAGCTTATTCTTCTGACAATGAGATGGGGCTTCTTAGGCTAATGCTGGGCAAGAGGAAAGGAAAATACCGGCTGGCTGCTGCCCACCGAGTTTGCCTTTCCCGGTGACACAGGTTCTGTTTACCCGCTGGAGCTGTGGAACCCACGTGCTCTGCAAATCCGTGCCGTTGCTGAAGCCTCCCCGGGGCCAGCGCTTGTTTTTCCTGACGATACTGGGCTCTGTCCCCGTTAGCCATCCGTGCTGATGAGCCTTAACTAACCTGAAAGGCTTTCTGACTGGAGACTGAGCAAATTTAACAATTTCCCCTCAATTCCCCTCGTTCCGACTCTGGCAGGAGAGAAACCAATTGCCACATCCTTGCTGAACTAAGATCCATTTTATTCCAAGACCAGCACTGTTTTATTCACTTCATCGCATTCCAAATCACCTTGATCATTAATCAGCAGCAGAATCTCTTCTTTAAGCTGCGTTTCTAAAACACGGACCGTGCCCCTTCAGCGCCCCTGTCTCTGCAGAAAGTGGCTGTATTTTAATTCCCTTTCCTTTTGTCCGAGTTCATTTGTATCCACGTGGCATTTCTAATCAAGCAATCGTACCCCCTTCCAGCTGGCAGGGAGCCTTGTGTGCTGGTTTTAAAGCATAAATAAAAACCAATTTTCTGAAACAATTTGCCTCAGCCCCTCAACTGGGCTGTCGCAAAGCACCCTCAGCCCAGGCTCAGCCTCCCCGTTGGGCTGATGTTCCCAGACCCTCCTCACTGGCCTTTTTTGCACCCAGGGGGTGGGTCCTGGCTGGGCACTCGCCCTTTCCAGCGACTGCTCAGCTGCGGGTCTCGCAGGAGCGTTTCCTGCAATAGCGGCACTGAGTGAAGCCTCTGAGCTGGCTCAGATTTCTGGGCTTTTGCAGAAGAGGAAAGCGAAATGGAGAAAATCGATACCACGGGAAGAAGAAACGCCTGCTCCTGTGCTGCTCCTCACCTTGGGAGGCTGGAGGTTAACTTGGAAAGCGTTTCCCAACATGCTATAAGCACACACTCAAATCCCACTGCAGCCTCCAGGACCCAGAGGGGAGGTTTAGGGGTCCCTGCTCATGCCCACTCCATCCTTTGCACCAAAGCCCACCCAGGCCCCTCCACCAGTGCTAGGGGAAGAGGATGATGTGGCCACAGCCTTGGTGTGGGAGCAGGAGGAGAGTGGCTTCAGGGCTGACCTTGCTCACCAGCCCGTGCCCTCCTCCCGTGGGGCTGGCACAGGGTCCCTGGGCAGCTGAGGAGCCTCCCTGGCAGAGAGCAGAGCTGGGTGCTCATGGCACAGTGATGGTTCACACCAGCTTTACCACACGGCTTCTGTTCCGGCACCGGCGCTGCCCGGGAGGCTGGGGGGTCCCGCTGCTCAGGCAGTGAGGAGGGGGATCTGCTCCCTCATTAAGAGACTAAGCCAGCAATTCAGGCTGGACCTTCCCAGAGGGCTTCGCTGCATTCACGACACCGGGCTGCAGTTAGCAATGTGACATTTCGAACCTAGAGATAACGAACGTGACATTCTGTCAGGTTTAATTAGTCCCTTTGCTCTGGCGGTGACAGCCACTGTGGAGGCAGAGCCTGGCTGAAGGCTGGCAGAGCAGAGGGGCTGTCGCCTCTGAAAGCTCCACAAGCAGAGGAGAGCACCAGGAGGAGGTTCTGGGGCTGACATAAGCAGTTGCCCAGTGAAGCAGCTGGTTTAGTCTTAAATGCATATGCTCACAGCAGCCTGGCTTTGCCTGGCTAGGGTAACTGAAGGGTCACTCCAGGCCCCCACATTGTATTTTCTCTCCTCTGTCATCTGAAAAAGTTCCTCAGAGGCCTGGCTGGGTGACTCCAGAGAACAGGAACATTGCAAAGAATCTTTCACCTCTGCTCCAGACTGAAATCATTGCAGCCCCAGGTCCCTTGTGAAGGCCACCATGGAATGAGGTCCCAGTTAACTCAGCATTTTGGCAGCAGCACTGGCAGCAGAATGGGCAGAGGCCATGGCAGGCAGCGGCGTAACATGGCAAGGACCAAGCTCTCTGAGCACGTCTGCGTGCCCGGTGACTCTGCTGACCGCATCCAGCCCAACAGCTCCTCCATCAGCCAGCACCGACAGCCGAGGCAGCCAGGAAAAGTGTCCTGGGGACCTGGGGGACATGATCACATAACCCTGCACGGCTCCAAGGATGCTCCTGGCGTTCAGTCCCATTCTGGGGTTACTCAGCTGCAGCTCTCCTAAACTACCTGCTCAGACTTTCTGTCTCCTCATCTCTTCATTCTGTTCCAGACCAATTACTGAGAGTTTGCACCCAAAGGCAGCCAGCCAGGCATTTATGCAGGCAGCTGCCTGATCTGCATGTGCTGATGCTAATTGTGTGGAAGCGATTCATGGTCGGCTTTGTGCTGAGTTTCCTGTACCCTGAATTGAGCTCTGCTTGGAAAAAGGAAAGATGGGGTCCTCGGGATTTAAAAGAATTCAAGAGGAGATCTTTCCATTTACTGCTTACCTGGTTTTCAAAGATGTCACTGCTGTTGGCAACGCTCTTTGCAGGAGTCCCTGAGCTTCTCACAGAATATCTTGGTTATTTGCCTTTTTAAGGGGTCTCCAAAACTGAATGGGAACAAACACTCACAGCTACAGACAAGAGTCTTGTGAAATTCACTGGAGATAAGATGTGTTGCCAGGATCGGTCGAGCAAAAGTCCTCCTTCTGCGGAGGTTTTATGAGGCCTCTAAATCACTCTGAGATGGACAGGATAAGACTCTCTTGCCCTGACTGTAAAACAGCAAAACCTGTGGTTTCTTACAAAGCCCCAGCGGGGCGATTCCTCCTGCCTCCCTCCCTCCCTCCCTTTCCTCTGCGAGGAATCCTGCCAGGACCTCTCACCTCCCTGAGCTGAGCCCTGGGAGCAGGAGCAGCCCCGAGCTGCTGGCAGCACCCTGGTGACGGTGACACGTGGGGATGACACTGGCATCGCATGTCTGCTGCTGAGGGCTCGACGAGGGTGTGCTCATGTCCCTTGTGCGCGCGCTCAAATCTCTTCTTAGAACAACCTGTCACTCCAGTACCATGTCAAAGGTAAATTTCCCCATCTCCCTACCAAAGGGCATTATGTTCCCAGCAGGGGTTCAGGTTTTTTGCCATAATATGATTTAATGTGACAAGTGTAATTAGATGTGACACATCTTTGCAACAATTCACTACCTTGGAAAATCACAAACAAGCTTAAAATAAACCAGACGGCCGAGATTCTGGTACATTGCAGCTGGAAAAAATAAGCACCAAGTTAAGGACTTTTCAGCGCTTCCTTTGGGAGACAGCAAAGTCATGAACATGATACTATAAATTAATTATTTAGCTCCCAGCCCTGCAATGAGAGCCATCTGGCCAGATGCCTTCACCCTCACCAGAGCCCCCTTGGAGTAAATTGCTCTCCACGTAGAGAGGAAGAGATATCCACGTGTCTCTTAATGGACCGAGGCTGCAGTGCCTGCCCTGAAACAGGCAGAAATAGAACAAAAATTACTCTTAGCACTTGGGTTCCCAGGTCATTTAGTTTCCTTTAGAATCAAGGCAACACCTTAGACCTACAATGCCGTTGTAAATGTGCACGTTTGTGTACTGAGACCTTCGGTTCAGGCTGATCCAGCAGGAGCTCAAGCTGCCATTTGTCCTTCCCAGCCCCAAATTGTGGTTTATTCACTGGAAAAGCACCCGGACTGGGAGGGAGGCTGCTCGGAGACAGGTACCTGCGGCTGCTCCTCACCCCTGGGGCTGAGGGTGAAAGGCTCAGCCTATTCATTATGCACATCAAGATTAATTCTCATTTCCACTCCGTAGGGCCCTCTGTTTACAATCCAGTCGCTGGAGCTCAGCGCTGAAAACATGAGACGTGTTTTCATTCGCCACGGCCTTAAATTAAAGCGGGTTGTCAGTTCTGTTTTCTCTGAGCTTCAGATGTTCAGGAGCTTCCAGCTGCAGCATTGCCAACGTCCCCCCACGTGGCACGGGGATGGAGACTGAGGGGAAAGAAAAGCCCGTGTCTGGAAGAAGCACTGAAGGAAGCAGGGAGAGGCTTCGGAGATCCTGGAAAAACCTCCGTGGTCACAAGAGCGGAGCGTGGAGAGCGGCAGGGCCGTCGGCACGGCGAGGAGCCCAGGGGAGAGACAAGAGGGAAAGAGTTAAAAGCTGTCTCCAGGCAGGAGAACAAAAAAGCGCTATTGCACTCATCTTGCTCGCTACGCTCATCTAATTACGTTATTTAACAGGATACCCTCTCATTGATTTTAATTACTCACATAATTTGGGAAGTAATTCACAGCACATCCCTGCAGGGTGCATGAGTCTGAGTTGGGAACAATGCGCTCGAGTCTTCCTCGCTACATGAAAGGAGGAGATGGGGAGGATGAGCCCGAGCCCAGCGGCGGGCGGGGAACGTGACCGGGGGGGTTCTTTCCCTTGGGGAAGGTTTCTCCACGGGGCAGATTTTGCCACCAGCTGGTTTTTTCCTCCAGCACTGGAGAGACATCAGCGAAGCCGGGACCGCACGGCAGTAAAATATTATCACGCGTGGGCTCCGATGCAGGTCCGTTTGCGACCGACCGGCCCCACGCTCCCACCTGCACAGCGCCCGCGTCCCGGGGGGGGATTTTGGGGATTCCTCCCGCAGCGGAGGCGGCGATGCCGATGCCGAAGCCCCGGTCCCGGTCCCGGCCGCAGCTGCCGCCCGCGTCGGGCGCCTGAATGCGATTCAAGCAGCTCCTTGTCTCCCGCCGTCCCCGTCCCCCTCGCAGAGCAGCTGCGGATTAATTGTCCCTTTGATATCAGTGAGTTCCTGCCAGGGACGATTCGCTCGTGTCTCGCTGCCGGGGGGACGCTCGTCCCCGTCCCTTCCAGCGCGCCCAGGCAGCCGCTCGCCGCCTGCAGCCCCCCCTCCAAACACCCCCGGAGCAACGAGCGGCTCTCGACCCCCGAGGACCGTTAATCCAACAGTCCCCGCCGGTGTAGATTATTAAACCCGCTTTTAACCACAGGCCTCCTGCAACTTTAGTGGGTTTTGTTTGTTTGTTTGTTTGTTTTAAACACAGTTGCACAAAAATTGGGGTTGTGCATCCTCCAGCACACACTTGTTTGGTTTCTTCACCGTCTTTTCTAAGTTCCCGGCTTAATTGGGATGCGAACAATGCCGGAGGAATGTTTAATTAATATTATAAAGCAACAATGGGATGATTAAGCAAGTCTGGGCAGCTGCTATTTATACACAGGGCATGTGGCACTTCTTGGGGGCGAGTGTGTCAAGGAAAAAAATCATTCCACGGACCTCTCTGAGCGATTTTATTCCTTGTTTAATTGTCTGGTTCAGTCCTTTTCTCCTCTTTGTGTTCGCTCAGGCAGAGCAAGAGAAACAGAGATTTAGCTCAGAGTCTCTTGTTCAGCTTAATTACAGAGCAAAGGCTTTCAACCAAGGAGCCTCTCTCCCACCCCTTCTCCTCTTCCCAAGCCATGATGTCTCCAGAAACAACCCAAGCAGAAGCTTTGGGCAACAAATGCCCTAAAACTGGTCCAGGAATAGCATCCGGGAGGCTCCTTCAAGCAGAAAAATACCCCAGAGGACAGAGGCCAGTTCTCAGGCTGGAAGAGGCAGAGGGGCTTTGGTGGGAGCAGCGGCGGCCGCTCAGCTCCCTGTGCCAGGGACCTGGGTGGGCTGGGGGATGTGTGTGCAATGGGGGGGGGGGAGGGGGCTGGCGCAGGCAGCCAGCATCCCCTCCTAAACCCATGGAGTTCCGTGTGCTCCTCAAAGGGTTAAGTGATGCTCTCGTGGCCCAGCAGCTTCACGGCCTTGGGTTTTAGGGCATTTGCTATTTAGAAAATATTTCTTTGCTTCTCAGAAGGCTGCGTGCGACCTGAAGTAATTGTATTTGCCTCGGGTTGAACTCTTTTTACAGTTTCTAAAAATAATCACTTGTTTTCTTCTCCTTCTCCTAGAGCCATCTCGACTGAGAGCAGCAACCAAACAAATCGATAAAAAATTAAAGGAAGTGGGAAATTCAACAGAAGTGAAGCGAGGCGGCAACAGCACCCCCCCCATCCCATTAGGAACGTGCAACTCTCACCACACAGCAGCAAATACATTCACTTTTTCCAGAGGAAGACACCTGACTTCCAGAGGCAGGGAACGCTGCTGGGCATGGGCCCCAGCTCCATGTGCTGAACTTTGTGCCTCCCCCGCAAGCCCCGGCCTTGGCACGGACGAGGCCGAAGCGGCTGCGGCTCCACTGGTGCAGCCTGAGCCAACTCAACGCCGACGGCCGCACAGGAGGGGCAGGTACCCAGCCCTGCGCCCACGCAGCCAGAGCAGGCTGCAGCGGGACTCGGGGTGCTGTGCCCCTGGGGAGGTCCCTCCCCAGCCATTCCCTCTGGAAAATCCACTTCTGGCAACTCAAAGAGCTCAGTCCCATCACTGGCAGGCAGCGGAGGAGACACGGAGGAGCCTTTTCCCTCCTTCCCAAGGGCAGTGGCTTTGCCTCCAGCTGCTCTGACTCATCCTTATGTGTCTTATTCACCACCTCACACTTAATTCAGTTATTACTTCAGTCCTGGCCCCGCTCTGGGAAGCTTATCTCACACCGAATCCTTCGCGGTCAAGCCCTAAACACCGATTGTTTCAGGGGAGGGCCAAAAGCTGCCCGTCAGCTGCTAATCAGACTCTGCATCATGCGCTGAATACAGGGGAACACCCTGAGCTCAGGAGTGCAGCAAATCCAGGTCCTGCTCCTGCAAAAACTGGTGTGAAATCTGCAGTGGGACAGGATTACGAGTTATTATATATTTGCCATGGCTTCTTTTAAACCCAAAGAACCATGTTCCTGCCCTCTGGGCTTGGCCCAGGTGCAGCATCCCAGCCCCAGAGCATCCTGTAGCCACGAGGCTGCCGGGTGCTGCTGCTCCCCCTGCATCAGGGGCCTTCATGGATTTTCATGTCAGAATCAAATCAATACATTTAGATCAGCAAACTTCACTCCAAGGCCAGTAAAACGTGTTATTGTTTGCTCAATTAGAGCCTGTGATACACTGACAGGACCAATACCTATCTCTCTGTGCTTGAGACCTGCAGCAAAGGGAGGCTTCCTCCTCTTTCCATTGAAACTGAGGTAGGTTTCTATTGGGATTTCAGAAAACAAGAGACTTGCATTTGCCAGTTTGGCTTCTTGCCAGATTTCTGGTACTTCTGCAGTAGAAAAGATCAAGAATAAGTTGACCAAAGTGCATGTTACAGGAGAGAAACCCATGGGTAATGTGAGCACTGGCTTTGCTGCATTCCAGAAGATGCTCCAGTTCAGTTTTGTTTCCCTCTTCCTCTCCAACACTCTGGGCAGATCCTATCACAGGTTTCACTGCCAGTTTGTCACAGTCCACCCTCTGCCCTTTGCTCTGCGCAGCCGTGACTGCGCTTTCCCCGTTCCTGCCGATTAACCGTGACCGGTGTACGAGGCGGCCGGTACCAGGTCTCCCTCATTTCAAACATCATTTCTCGTCAAGGATGATGCCACGGGGGCTCCTGTGCAGTCATATTTAATAACATAAACTGCTTCAAATCAAATGAGTTCTCCTGTGAATTTAAGTCAAACTGACACAGCAGCTTGACACTGCTTATTTCTAAAGAGAAATGAAAAAATGGTCGTAGGGTGCTGGATGTGGCCCTCAGAACCTTGTATCCACACACCGAGCACGGGGAAGGTCGAGAAAAGGTACAACGTGTCTGGAGTCAGCCCGTCTGATGATTTGTAACAGCCTGGGTAGGAAAGGGCAGCTGAGCCACATCCTTGCTTGCTTTCACTCAGCTCCACCATCACTCAGCCAAAATGGGTTGCAAGAAACTTGATTTATATTTAAAACACTCGGGGAAAAAAAAGAAAAAGGCAAAATAATTGTGAACTCCGATTCTGTTGAGAGCTCAGCTCGTGGTGGCTGTTTCTCTCCACGGGGTGGTTCTGAAGGACACTGGGGGGTTTCTCTGGTTTCTTGGCTGCAAAACAGCGCTCCATGGAAATGAATCCTGGGAGCCTCTGGCAGCATCCTGTGAGCAAAGGTGGTCCCATACAGCACAAGGTGGTCGTCACCCACTGCCAGAGGCTGCCCAGCTCCACAATGAACCACTGTGCTCAGCCCCCAGAGCCGCCCTCGGCCCCGTGAATTTGTCCTTTGTTGCCTGATCTCGGACCACGGCAGCAAAGAGCAGCTGCCGGCCGTGCAAGTTGTGCTGCTGCCACCCAGCCCACGTGCCACAGCCGTCCCCGTGGGCACGCAGCACGGGAGCGCTGCCAGCGCCCGGAGCATCCTCCCCTCCAGCACAACGGGCTCCTTATGCACCCCGAGCTGTCGTGACATGCCAGTCAGGGGATGGCTTTTGGCCTTCAGCATCAGTACCACCCAAAGCAAATGCCACAGATGTTTGAACTCAGGCTTCTGTCTGGGACTAGGAGAGCAGCTGGGCCAGGGCCAGCTCTACAAACCCATCCCTCTGTCCCAAAGGGACGCGGTGCCATTGGGATTTAGTCAAGAGCTGGCTGAGCCAAGACAGCAGGACAGGCACCTCAGGGCTGCAATTCCAGCTCTGTCACTGACTTGTCCACAATCTCTGACAAACGAGTCAAATTGCTGCTGCTGCTGCTGCTCCCTCTGAAGCGCATCCCATTGGAGATGAGGGACAGAGGATCCAGGTCAGTGTGGGTAACAGGGCGTCACTCACCCCGTGGCTTCTGCTTGCTGCTGACACACAAGGCATGAGCCGAGTTTACTTGTGTGCAACTTCTCTGCAAAGCAAGGGAGAAAAGGCTCATTTCAGTCCCAGGATAATACAAACACTGTTTCCCAACGCTGGGATTAGCCAGTTACTGAGCTAAAGAGCCCAGCCTCAGCCAGGAGCAGCCACATAAGCACAACACTGTGCCAGGGCTACTGTGAGCTTGCAGCATGGCTAATTAGCCCTGGCAGAGCCTCTAATTAGAATGTTTCTAGAGCTGGCTTAGGGCTCTGCACTGAACTGCCCCAGGCTGGGACCTCAGGGGCACTCGATGGCCAAACCTGCCCAGCCCCAGCTCTGACCAGGAGACTCCTGCGTGGCCCCAGCAGACCAGGAGCCCATCCAAGCTGCAGCCAGCAGAGTGGGCAGGAGCAGCTCCTGTCCCTGCTCACAGCAGCCGCCTTCTTGGAAGGGCAACCAGTTTTCCAGGCAAATAGTGGGTGAAACCATCAGAAAATGCTGCCCAGTACCTTGGTGACTGAATCCCTTCGCTGGTAACAAATCCAGGTTAAAAGTCCAGGAGGCCCTACAGGCACTGAGTTTTTACTGCTGGGTGTGTTTGTGTCACAGATTCATGGTGTTGCTGGGGACCTTCCAGAGCAGCTCATCTCCTCCTCCTGCACATGGCCCATGTGAACTTGGGGGTTTTCTTTCCAGAGAACCAGAGCCAGCCTCTGCACCCTGCCAAAAAGCCAGAGCACCGCAGAAGGAACCGGCACCGGCTCCAGCCCCAGCAGGGAGGGTGGCCCAGCACCCGCCTGGCCATGGCAACTGGTCTGCTGTAACATTCAGTTTCATTTCCTCAGTACCTTGTCCTGGCAAAATAAAGAAAACATCCACCAGTTCTGGTGATTTTGCAAAGGTTAACTCTGAACTTAACGTTAATTAAGTTTCTCGTGTCTCTGGGGGATGTGAGACCTCACACCTCAGCATCATCAAGAACATCTCTGCAGCTCAGAGGTGGCCGAGCAGATCCCCCCGGTGCCAGCATCACCACTCACTCCGATGTCGACAGGACGCTTCCTCCCGCAGCTCCTGCTCCCCTTGTGTGCGTTTGGATCACATTCAGACTTGCCCTTAGAGCTCCCCAGCAAGGCAGGGCGTTACTGGGCAGCTACCGCCCCATCCAAGCCACGCTAGGTGGGAAAACATTTCAGATAACCTTTAGATAACACTGAAAATAGATGGGTAAATATAGGTGGAGAAGCTCGAGACCAGGGTGTTTGTACAGACAGCAGTGAATCACTTTGGCTGAATTTGTGCACAGCTCAAATGCCTGTGGACGGGAGCTGGATGGCTTTGGGGACTGCAGGGCTTCATTGCATCTTAAAAGTGTTCCTTTCCTTGAAGCAAAATGTTACTTTGCTTGGTTGGATGCTGGTCAAAAGCAGAAGCACGCGACTACTTCTGGAAGGTTTTCATTTTATCTTTTCTCTAGGACATTGCTCAGTAACCCCATTTCTAACCCAGTGAAACATGAAACACCAAGGGCTTCACCTTCTGCTTAGGCATAAAACTATGCAGCATCTGCTGAAGTGTATCCAAGGGCACAATTTGGGCTATTGTGCTAAAAATCCATTAGATAGAAACCACAATATATCTCATCCAGTGAGAAAATGAATTAATTGTGTAAGATACAAAGGGAAGGAACCCAGGCGGCCTGGAGCGGGTACAACGACTGGAAACGGGGCTTCACCCTGCAAACGATCTTGGCTCTGATGTTCTGTCACTCAGCACCTTCACCGCCCCAGCCCCTGATGTTTTCCCACACCACCATCTAGTGGCAAAGCCAACAGGCTTGGGAGGAGTTTCCATCCCGCTTCAACCTCTTCCTCCATCTCTTACACTGAGTTTACTACTCATTTTTCAACCCAGGCTCCAGCTGCCATTCCTGCCTCTCCTGGGAAGGCAGCATCGACTACAAACCCCTCTGGCAGTTCGGCGTTTGAAGGAGATGGGGTGAACGGAGCAGACGCATCTCCCCAGGGAGCCCCAGGTGCAGCCACCCTTGGACACCCAGGCTCCAGAGCAGGCCCCGATGTGCTCCGGGCAGATCCCACTACAGACAAAAATACCACTGAGGAGGCTTTTACCAGACCAACCAGTTACACCATGAGCTGAGCCAGACTGGAAGATGCTGCAGAGATGCCAAGTTCAGAAGTGCCACGGGAAAGCACTGCCCGGGGGAGCTCCCCCCAGCACCGCGCAGCCCCAGCTGTGCCGCACCGAGCCCAGGCAGCATTCCCGAGGTGAGCTCGATGGGCTCACACCACGCAGCATCAAGGAAAATAAGGTGAGGTTTCTGTTTTTATAGAAGAGACGTCTAGCGAGCGGTAGGTACATTAAAATTACTTTATTACTAAAATAGTTTTACATTTAGTAAAGATAACCAACCTGCAAATACCATGCGTCTGCTCCTCCTGAAAAAGGAAGCGCACGGGGAGGTTGAAGACAACCAGCTAAGTAACTATGCTTGTCCTAGTAGCTTGTGAGTAGGCAGATGTTTTCACATTATCATCATCCAAATCTTTTCATCCAGTCTTGTTTGGGCTGCATTTAGAAGCTGGGATCTCTAATTCAACAGCTGCCATCAGGAACACAGTTTTAGGAAAACCCATTTATAGAAATTTCTCCCCCGCCACCTGGTTTCCACTAAAACCATACAACGGGTCCAGGAACAACTGCTCACCAGCTATTACATCTAGATTTCCCATTTAAACAACCAGGACAAAGTCCGTCCCGAGTTTTCTCCACTGTGAAGATACATTTTCTCTTCTCACTTACTCAGAAGCGAAGCAGGAGCGAGTCCTCCAGCACTGCGGGAATTCCAGCAGCATCACACCCAGGATGGGATTCGGGTCCCAAAGGTGGTTCTTGTACTTGCAGGAGGATTGAGGCCGAGCAATTGGTGGTCTCTTCAGATCCTGCTCTTTTAAACTTTATGAAACTAACAGGTATTAAAAGAAAAAAAGAAAAAAAAAAAAGAAAAAAAAAAGAAACAAACCCAAAATGAAACAAAAAAGCCCCTTCAGGTGACTGCACAGGTCAGGGAGTATTACCAGGTTTTGTCTAGAGATGTAAAGCAGCCGTTTCCTTTGTCAAAATTGTATTTAGACAGAAGCAACTTTCAGCTCCACAGCTTTGTGTCAAGATGCTGACCACGAGAGCTCCTGCCCCAAGGATGGCACTGGCAAAGCTGGGATTTTTACCCCAAAATACATGGTCACGTGAAACCAAAGATCAGAGTAGAAGTCAGATCCTGATACAGCGTTAAACCAAATTTGTACATATGAAGATAACTGCACAGAGGAAGTATATTCAGCAGAATACAGTCTTGAAACGTTTAGAGGAATACTCAGAAGTAGCCCTTCTGTACTTTAATGTGTGCTACGATTAAAGAGACCCAGCGAGGAGGGGGTGAAGACATCGCAGCGGCGCAACCACATCCTGACCTACCAGAGGGGAAGAGGAATTCACAAAACAGGGATAAAAACCAAAGCCTGGAAACCGTAACAAAAACACAGAAACAAAATGAAAATGTACTAAAATTTAATCATTCATAAAAGCTGTAATTTAATCTGTGACAGTAAAACACAAGAAGCAATATTAGAGTTGGTTTAGTATATTATATATTTTTGCTTTTAAAGCCATAGAAATCAGTTATCCCAGGGTTTTGTTTTTTTGTTTTTCCTATAAAAGACCCATTTTTCCAAAGCATTATGCACAAACATTTTTAATTAGAATATAATGGCAGAATGAAAATAATGATATTCCGTAACTTTTAAATATAAAATGAAGTCAATGACTCAAAAAGTTATTTGTTGCAGTGAGTTCAAAGGGCAATTTCAGATAATATATACCTATAGTTATAGATATCAAATATAACGGTGGAACATTTTTAGTGCTCGATGGGGAGAAATGATGATAAAGGGGTCGATATGAAATTTTAATTATAGTAGCAATATCTAACATTTGAAATGCATCCATGCTCCTTTGTCTCATCAAACACTAGAGTCAATTGGATTTATTGTCACCTCTGTTAATGGCTATTGCAAAGGAGGAGCACTACTGGCTTAAATTTCCAAGAGATATATGCAGAGAGCAATTTCTTTTTCCAGGGACTGTGTGCAAACCATTTTAAGATCTAAATTCTTCTCATGGTATATAAAAACAGGAGAAGCTTCTTCAGATATGTTATGAATTTCCATAAGGTTTTGACGTCGGGAATGCTGGCACTTTCCATTTAGGCAACAGTTCTTCATTCCTGCAATCTAGGAAAAGTAAAAAGAAGATGATGGAGGGAATGCTTCTCATCCCACCCGTGAGGTGAGATCTCAACGCAAGGCCTGAAGGTTTCCCCAGACAGCTGCCCGCAGCCAGGCTCATAAAACCAGGCAGGACTCCAGCAGGAAGAGCTTATCTGCCCCCCAGGACCGGGGTTTGTTCCTACCACCCTCCGAGTTCAGAGGTACAGAAAGGAAGGAGACTTTGGAAACCCTACGAGGCACGCTGTCGTTTTATCGCGGCCGCAGCAGGGCGCTGACAGGCAGCTGCCACCCGTCCTGCTGCCGCGGTAAGGGCAGCGCCCTGCCGACTCGTCCGCGTTACCTGACGGGCAGCCTTCAAGGGGGTTCCGAGTTCGGCAACAGATGAACCATTTATGGGAGAGGGATTTCATCTCGTGTATCTCTAGGATGCTCTTAAAGCCTAATGAGTTGGAGACCTCCCCAAACCCTACTGCAGCTGTAGCAATTGGAATGAGTTGGGAAGAGATTTACAAAGAACGGGGGAGACACTGAAGTATTCTGGCCATCTAGAGCAGATCTGGGGGCACGGGTAGAAGTCGGCGTTAAGAGAAGCGTCATCAGGAGATGACCGAACGCAGGGACTCCTTTAGCAGCTGCTGCTGTCCCAGTGCTATGCTGCTGCTGACGCTGGGCTCTGCAGCGCGGATCCTGGGCGAGAGGCGAGGGCAGAGCCGCGCCGAGCCTGGCAGGGAGCACATCCTGCCCGGGGCGGGGGAACGGTCTCCAAGAAGTCACCCTGGCTGACGCCACACTAGCTAAATTCAGCTACATCACCTGAAGAACAGGAAAAGCCACTTGAGACCTACTCTTCAATTTCTTTTCCTAAAGCCATTGTTTCCCCACAGCCCATAGCTGTTATTGTCTGGCATTCAAAGCTCGGGATAAGAGACTCATCAATCAATAAAGCACAAATCATTAGAAGGCAGGTGAACTGCACAGCTCCACTTATCCCACTCAATCACACCCAGGCTGCAGAAACGGCCACCTCCAGCATGGACGTCAGACCTGGTGGAAGGCAGAGAGCCACCTGGGTTCAGAATTCATCCCTGAAATCCTTCTGCAGTCAGGAGTTTGTCTTAAATGCTGTAGGACAAGGGCACTTACACGGCACCTATTTGTGAAACCAAAGAACAGAAGACAGAGCTTCTGGTGGGTCACAGAAATCCTCAGAAGCTGACAGCCTGTGTGCTACATCCACCACTGGCTTATTTTCTGACTGTTCCTTAGTTCCTAGGGCCAAGATGGGCCATTTATCAGCCCAGACAGCCCAGTTACACCCATGTGCTAACACACTCACAGCTCATGGGGCAGCCTCGATGATGTTTCTGTCCAAAACCTGAAGCCACAGAAATGGTGTTTTCTTTGAGCGTGACAGAACAGCTGTAAGCACACAGAATACTCTGCCAAGACCCGCAGGAAGATTATTTATAGCTATGTACAACCTTGGGCTGGGGTTTTTTGGTTGTTTTGGTTTTTTGTTTTTTGTTTTTTTTTTTTATTTTTTTTTTTTTGGCGGGCAGCTTTTTATTTCTGTGCCATTGAAATCCAAGTCCCACCCAAACCTATCTGCAATTGTCTCCATCGCCCTGAGGCGGCAGTTGTAGCAGTAAGTTAGAGAGATGTCCCCAGATTTCAGCAGAGGGTAAAAGGAAGCAAAACTGAGCTGTGTTGGCTCAGAGCAGGGTGTCACAAGACAGAGGGAGAACCTGCAAGAGCAGAAAGGAAGTTCCTGCTCTGCGCACTCGTCAACGCAAGCGGAAGGAAGGAGAGAAGCAGCTACTGCTCTGCCAGGTCAGTCAGTACAACTGACTTTGAAAGAGAAAAAAGGAAAAAAGAAAGGCAACAAATGCAGAATTTTGTATCTGGGAGCAGATAGAAGGAAGAGGAGCAAATCCTCCTTCTGCTGGGAGCAGCTCACAGTCGGTTCTGAGCTGTGAGTAGAATTCAGACCCCTCTTACCTGGCTCAGAGCTGCTGCGTGATGGGAGTCTAGAGCAGCAGACATGATTTCTTTTTAGGCTTCTTCTTTTCCACTGGTGTTTTTCTATTTATCTGTCTGACCAGGTCATAAAAGATCTGAAAATGAAAATCACAAGGTGAAAAAATCAAAGTAATAAAACCCTACACTAGTGTCAACAATAGGGCAGGTTGGCAGGCTGGTCCTCGCTGCTGGTGGCTGCAGCCTTAGAAATCCAGTTAAACTCCTTGTCTTTACTAAAACACATTCCTCAAGCAACTGCTTATGGAACAGGAGACAGCACAACAGTAACAGAGTTTTTTTAAAAGACAGGCATGATATCCTTAAGGATCATCATCTCCCCAGTGCTCCCTGGCTGGTGAGCATCTCTGTAGAGCAGCAGTTGTGACAGGAGGGAAAGGCAGCTCCCTTTCCTCAGCTTTCACCTTCAAAAGCTCTTCACTCCCCCGCTGCCCGGGACACGCCGTTTAACCTTCCTCTGTGCCAAACAGATTCACGCTGCTCGCTGCTTTGCCTTTTTTCCCCTGGTCTAATCTTTTGAGTTTATTAATCAGCAATAGCAAAGAGAAGCAAAACATCTGCCCTGAACTCGGCTGTTTCCAGAAGGGGATGAGTACAGGGGCCTCTTTCAGCTGCAGAGACGAGTTTCTTGTGACCGTTTTTGCTGCGAGTTGTTTTCCCAGCAATACTCAAACCATTTATAGCAACATGAGCTTTGCAAAAATGCTTGGAGCCGGGTCACAGTATCGAGGAGAAATATTTAAACCTTCAGGAGGCTCCACCCTTGTCCCTGTTTACTTTTTTCCTTCCTGGAGTAGCTGACAGCTCACAAAATTCTTGGTGATTCCAAGGAAATTCAGAAGACAAAGGAACAGTTTAAACCAAAATTCAACAACTGCAAATTTAAGATTTTCTGGCTACTGCCTACAGGAAAAAAGCACAAGGGCACAGGTAAATAGTTTCAAATGAAAAGAACATGACTGTGGCTTTATCAAGCTCTCATGTAAAATATTTTATAACAGCAATTGAGTTGCTCACTCTACTCCTTTCTGAGCTTATTGCTGCTGTTTTCTACTTCCAACCTCAGGCAAAAGCAGCAGTTTGTACTCTCCAGCAGACAGAGCCAAGACATTCCAAAGCGTACAGGTGAGACAACAACAAAAATTTTCTGCAGGAGAAACCTATTAGTAAGTGGCATCTTCTGTGCTGTCAGTATTTAAGCCTCTGCAAACAAGAGCCAAGATGATTCGAATGAGGTTGTTACATGCAGGAGGAGTTGGGACTTTCTGGAGGCACCGCAATTCTCTGTTTTGGCAAACAAGGTCCGTGATCAGATCCCTCCCACCTTCCCAGGGCTAAGTCTGGGGAAAAAGTCCCTCAAAAAACAACTGAAGTTAGGTCATTTAAGTGCCAGCACTGACTGCGAGTACAGAAGTCTGTGGCAAGGATTCAGAAATGCCACTATCCCTAAGGAATATGTCAGTGTGGGGCAAGAGCATCACATGGGTCACCAGAAGGACATCTGAGGCCACGAGAAGGAACAACCAACCGGTACAGTAAGTTGCTTGATTTGCAGTGTTTCTTCTCTTTGATTTCCTCAGCTTTTATACTTTTCATTACTAGACAATATAAGTTGTCAGAAAAACAGAAAACTAAAGTCACCATAAAAGCAGAGACTAATCTTCCAGGAAGCAATTGTCCTCTCTACGATCCAAGTCTCACCAGAGGCAGCAGACAGGACAGGGAAATAGTGAGACAGAGGCTTCAGGTGCTGACTATATGCAAACTGTGGGTGCAGTCACCCCATGACAGCTCTGGGCTCTGCCTCCAGAGAATCCCCTCCCCTGCCCAGCTCTCAGGAGAGCTTTCAGGCACCGCTGGCTAGTGAGAGGCCAGGCTCTGCTGCACACTGTGGAAATACAAACGGAACAGAGCCCGGTACCCTCCGCAGCGATCTGTTCAGCAACCAAGCCACTCCTTTCTCCATCAACAGCGTCACTACAGCTCAGACACACACACAGAACCCTCTCTGGCAAAGTCTAGCTCAGTGAGCTCTACCCACCAGGTTGGACTAGAGCTCAGCCAGCAGGGCCAAGCCCGACCATGGGCGCTGCACTTTTTGCAGCCCAGAGCTCCCTTCTCTCCCAGACAGAGAGCTGCGGTGCTGCGCACGTCCCCGCCGCTGCCAAAGGAACGCTGGATCCCATCCAAGATCCTACTGCTCCTGCTTATCACACAGCCTCCTAAACGGTCCCAGTTATCTCCTGGCACCAAACCAGCTATGCTCAGTGGGGTCACCTTAGCTTTTGTGGCTGGAAACCTGGTCTCTGTCACAGTCAGATAATTCACAGCAGAGAATAAAAACTGGGTGCCTGATGCCAAGCAGAGCTCCCTCAGCAGAGCCACCCTACCTCTGGCAGCAGCACCAGGCACACTGGTGGCAAAGTTTGTTTCTCTTTAGACAAGGGCACTGCTTACACAGCTACCAGTCTGGACACGGTCTCAGTAAGCTAGTGCCTTACCACAGGAGGACTGTGATGGGGTGTCTGCCTGAGCAGCCAGATGTAGCAGGAAAGGGAAAAGCAAATACTTCAAAACCAAAAGCCAACGCTATGCAACGTGACAGGTGATACAATGGGCAATAAAACCACGTTCTGAACAGCAGCAGCAGCAGCAGCAGTTATCTTGAAAAGTGTACCTTCCAGATAAAGCTTACCTAAGCCAAGAGTCATCCAGTTAACTGGGTCATTCGGGAGCTCTGTCTTTTGACACAGGCTACAGAAAGCACTTACCTGGCGAAGTCACCCACCCTTTACAGAGAAAGGAGATCTCCTTAGAACTAACAGAAAGCAGTAGCTAAATGCACCGCATCACACACCTTTCTGGGGCTGAGATCTCAGAATCATCCTACACCTTCCCAATTCAGCAATACGGGAAGGTCTGCATGCTGGTTTAAGGTGGCATTGATGTTGAAGTAGAAAAGACGAGGGAACAGCTCGTAGTTACCTCATTAACGTTGATTTTAGACTTCGCAGATGATTCTAGAAAGGCACAGTTACACCACTGTCTTGCTAAGTTTTGACCCTGTTCTTTGCCGACTACGCGCTCTTCCTCCAGGTCACATTTATTGCCAACCAGAATCATTGGAACCTGGAGAGGAGACAAGTGAGAACAAGAGATGCATCAGCAAGTTAATGTACAACACAGGCAGTAATGCTAGGTGTGAGGAGAGGGGCAAGGAAAAAAAAAAAGACAATATGGACAGTGTGAGAAACAATAAAACTCAGTTCAGCAGAGCTGAAGACTAGACTGGAACTCAGATGCCTGCTAAAGGGCTGAAGAAAGGCCATACTATAGCCAACCTGGTTCACTAAGAATTAAACACACAGAGGACTCTGTAAAGCTAAATGGTAATATTTTTCAGCACAGTCTTAGGTTAGTAAAGATTTATTTCCTTGTCTCTCCATCCAACACCATTCTAGTCAGAAACTCAATTTTACTACTGAAACGCATTTCAGGACTTTCAAATGACAGTAGAGCTGCAGTGCCTGCCAGCTCAGCCTGCGTCACACAGCAGAACACACAGCATGTGCTTTGAGACACATATGATGTGTTTTAGCCCCTCTGACCTGTCTTTGTCAGCCTGTTGTCAAGCCACACAACAATAAGTGGAAGGCCCTTTGCAAAGCACTGCCCTGGACACGGACTGAAAAGGAGCAGTCCTGTGCAGCCAAGGGTTCCTTCCCCCAGCCCCACGCACAAGACCACCTGCCTCTCTCACCTCAGTGCAGCGGCACGCTGCTGACCCGCTCTGCATAAGCACAGAAAAGAGAACGTTTGCTACAAAAGGCACAAACACTGTCCTTGATATTTATTAGCTTAGAATGATTAAAATTTCCAACTACCGGCCAACCCAGCAGCGCAGCTCCTGAAAGGACATCACTTCCGAGAAATAATCTCATGCAGTATTAAAACAAACATTTGATCCACGTTTGAAAGATACATCCTACACCTGTGACGCAAATAGAGGCAAAAGTTTTGATCACAACAATGATGAAAGGGCATCTGTCCCTCTCCTCAAGCTGTTGGCTTTCCAAAGTGTCTGGGTGAGTCACCTTCTCCCTCCTTCACAAGGAAGAAAGTGCCCTGGGGAAACCATATTTCTGGTGACACCATATTCCTGGTGACATCTGCTACACAAAAAGAGAGACATTTAATACGATAGCAAAACAACCTTGGCTGCAGTAAACGCTTGGTACCAACGTGTTTGCATCGGGCTGCATGGAAAAGAGGGTCCCTCGGCTGGCCCAACCCTCCTACAGACAGCACGAGGGGCAACAGATAGGACAGGGTCCTCTTGCTCAGCCGCAGCGGGGGGTGTAAGTGACTTGCTCTACTCAGTTACATTTAGATACTCAGTTAAAGCTCTTTCAGGAGCAAGAAACTGGGCAAAAAGAAGAGATTAAAACCAGTACTAAGACATCTTAGAAATAATGCTCTGATAAATAATTTCAGAAGGCTTTCTCTGCTTTCAGGCAGTCTCTGCCACAGCTGCAGCCCACCAAGATGTCACAAATAGGTAGAAAAGACCTTAAATGAGCAAACAAAACCACCCAGAGCACCCACAAAACCTCTGTAACAACCAAACCTACCCTCAGGCATCATTTCCACCCCTACCAAGGTGAAGACCTGTTCCCAAGGGCTGCACATGCAGCTGGAGCCCCCGGCCCAACACCTCACTGCTCCCCAGCTCCAGCCCACAGGTCTTCACAGGAGTCTGGAGACCGACAGCAGCTCAGGACTTTTGACGCCTCGGAACTGTGGTTTACAGATCATCCTGAAGTTTTTCACAACGTGCACCTCGCAGACCTTAGGGGATGATACAGCCAGAGCTAACCTACGCTGAGCCAGAGCTGAAAGAAACCTCAAGAGCTGCTGATCATGGGTGTGCACCCCGCTCCATTTCCTGCAGCATTTAATTCTTTGAACAGAAAATGAGCGCTTTCCAGCTGGAAAAGAAACCATTATCCACTTCCTCTGGTAATTTACAAGATGCTGTATGTTTTTAATCTACTTCAATGTCAATATTTGTAGGCTCATCCCCATTCAAGGACACTCAAGATTAATGTTTGTATTTAAAACTCACAGCCCTACTGATTAGAAAATGATCACGTTTTTATTTTCAAGAAGTTTTACTTATTACATGAGAAACCTGAAGTCACAATACAGATGAGGTAAACCCAGAAAAGCTTATTTCACATCAGAGACCAACTATATCCAACTATATCAGCTTAATCCCCTTCTTTACAGTTTCCTGGATGCTTAAGAGACATTTTCTCATAGCTAAACATGAAAATGTGTTTTGGACATGTTAAAAAAGAAAATATAAGAGTGTATTAAGATGTGAAATAATAGGAAAAAAGTGATACTTAGATGGGTAAGCAACACAGGTTTGAAAGACATGAAACTCTGTAAGGTTATTTCAAAAGGTAGTAATTGTTTATCACAGAGCCAGAAATGGAGTTTAATAAACAACTACCTTTTGATCATTTACTGTTTCATGTAGAAGACTGGAATTTAAACTTTGTTAGACATTCATAATTTAATGGTTTAAGAACTGGGCTTTTGAGAGAGACATTCTGGAACTAGCCCCAGGAAGGAGCGCGTTCCCCTAACTCAGCACAACGCAGCTTACACGTTCAAAAGGTTCTCAAGCTTGGATTCAACACATAACATCCCCCTCATATAAAATAAATGCATTTTAAAAATTAAATCAAAGCACTGAAGTAAAAGTGAAAGCAACTGTCTCTATTGTCCAATGACCCTGACCAGCTTACAGTGCAAATTCCACTGCGGCTCGGGCAGCCGGCGCTGACCGAGGCCAGTAAAGAACTCAGTGTTTCTGGAGACTTATGCAAGAATAATCCCCACCCAAGTGCAAATCAGCTTTACCTAAAGAGAAGCTCAGGTTGTTAAACCAAGGCGGGAAGTAAAGCCCATAAAGTTCAAAACAAAACAGTCGGGACAAGGAAGGGCCAAGAGAAGCAGCAGCCCCGGGAGCTGCGGGCTCTGCTCGTCCCACCCGGCGCGTTCCGCTCGCGGCTCGAGCGGCGTTTTCCTGACTGGCTGTTTGCACACAATGCACGGGGCTTACCCAGGATTTGGCCCCAATACCTGTCCCAGCCCCGTCTACTGACCAGCACCACTCCCCAGCCGCAGGACACGTTGCAGCTTTGCACTTCCATTTCCCTTTTGTACGTTTGGGAAAAGCAAGGTCAGTCTCTGCCGTAAGACAGCGGCTGATCAACTAAGAACATCATTATTGGAGAGTTCAACTCTTATTTTTTCTTAATTTTGGGGGAACTAAAGTATTGCTAAAGCACAGTGAAAGAAGAAAATGAAAATACTGGAAAGGAGTTAAAAGGAGGGGGGGATAATTAAATAAATCTTGCTTTTAATCAATTCCCACCATTTCCAAATATCAGTTTTCCAGTACCTGTGAAAATCTGGTTTTGTTACAGAATCACAGAATCATTAGGGTTGGAAAGGACCTCTAGGATCGAGTCCAACCTGCATCCCGACATCTCTCCATCCATTAGCCCATGGCCTCAAGTGCTACATCCACTCGGTTTTGAAACACCTCCAGGGATGGTGACTCCACCACCAACCTGGGCAGCCTGTTCCAGTGCCCAACCATTCCCTCAGTGAAGAATTTCTTCCTAATATCAAAGCTAAACCTTCCCTGACACAACTTGAGGCCACTTCCTCTTGTTTTATCATTAGTAACTTGGGAGAAGAGACCAACAGCAGCCTCACTACAACCTCCTTTTAGGTAGCTGGAGAGAGCAATAAGGTCTCCTCTCAGTCCTCTCTTCTCCAGACCAAACAATCCCAGTTCCCTCAGCTTCTCCTCATCAGCCATGCTTTCCAGACCCCTCACCAGCTTTGTTGCTCTTCTCTGGACCTGCTCCAGCACCTCAATGTCCTTCTTATGCCCCTTAGCAGGTACTGACCTCAAATAACAACACTGAAAAGACCAGACAATGCTAAGGAAACTTCAACACAAAACTTTGCTATACAACGAAGAATATTCTTAGAAAGAAATTCTGCTCACAAATTCCTGTACTAACTGTTTACTTACAAACACATTTTAACCATTTGCAGACAAAAAAAAAAATTCTACTTACATCTTCAGTGTCCTTAACCCGTAAAATCTGTTCCCGCAGGTCCTGTAGGTCGTTAAATGTGGACTGTGCTGTTATAGAATATACTAGTGCAAACCCTTGGCCGTTCTTCATATAGAGATCCCTCATTGCTGTAAATTGCTCCTGTAATCAAATATTTTTGAAGTAATTAGCTAGTGAATGCAGCTAATGAACGTTTACAAAGGAATAGTTTTATTGTAATGGAGACAAGACTATCGTCCAGCATTCATTTACATTTGTACCCCTTACAGAAAGCCACTTATTTAATAAAAGCAAACCCATCTCCTTCCCTTTGGTTTTTTTTTGTTTGTTTGTTTGTTTTCTCATAGAGAAAAAGGCTTCTTGAAAAAAACAGGAAAAAAGATCAAGAGCAGCAACAACAAAACAAAGAAAGAAACCCCAAATCTATCTGCGGACAAGCTGTTGTGTGCCCCAAACATAATCCAAGTTCTTAAGATTTGGCTGAAATATTTTGTAGTGGTCCTTCCCTTATTTTCTGGTACGGTGTTACGCACAAAGCTGCCATCAGACAACACATCTGGATTAGCAATTCAATTTCTCCTCTAACATGATACTGGAACGGGCCAGAGTCACACACTCATGATTTATTGTGAGCACGAGTGTGTGGGAAGGCACTGTCTGACCACCTCTGAACATAAGCAATTATATACTAGCCACCTCTAGCATGAAAATGGCTTAAAGGTTCAGTGCAATGAAATGCAAGAGCAGGCTGGAAAATCTGCCCCAGATCAGAGCTGCCTTTGTCCACGCCTGTGAAAGGAGCTTTTCCAGAGCTGTGCAACAACCATTTCTGCTTCCACGCCTTCGCATTGCTGTGGATGGTTTTCAAAGCTTTCTAAAGAAAACTAAGTTTTCAGCAGCGTGTCCTCCCCCTGCGATGTGCACTCGACCATCAAAAGGTCTGTTTACTTAGTGACAGGACTTTGCAGTAAGTGACACTGGCAAAGGGAGTCATGGCACAGCCCTGGCTGCTCTGGGCCACAGGGAGGATCATGGGCCTCCCAAAGCAGCACACAGAAAAGGTGCTACCACAGGGAGGTGCCACCTGGCAGGGGAGTCATCCTTGACAGGTTCTAAACCTTTCCTGATGAAATCCTCTCCGGGTAGGCTGATGTGACATGCTGGGAGGTGATCCAAATGCACTGCCTGGAAGTGGCTTCAATCTGTGCCTTTTGTACTCTGGCCACCCACAAAATTATCCTGTACCAGGCTGTTGACAGAAAGATGATGGTGGGCGGCAGAGAGAAGAGGTGAATGGCACAGGATGCACCAACCTTTGTGTCCAGTGCTGGGGCATCAGCCGGGGAAGGGGTTCACAGGCTGCTGGCAGGGCTGTTGAAGGCTCATTCACAACCCACGCTGGGATTTAGGTCATTTAACAAAATTGTTCCGTTTAAATTACTGCAGCTGACTGCTTGGGCTGGATTATTATACCAGTGTAAGTTCTGTTCTTAACAAAGTCTGTACCAATTACAAAAAAAATTATACTTACTGTCCCTGCTGTATCGAGGATTTCAAGCATACACTGTTGACAGTCTACTTCCACTTGCTGGGGAAAAAGGGAAGAAACAAATGTGGTTAAAATAAAAATGTCTGAAATAGGACAGGCAAGAGGAATCTCAGCTGAATTTTCACTTCTGCCACAAAGACCTCTACAAGCAAACCAGGCACCTGCACTTCCCCAGTGCTAAGAGAGGCACCGCTATTAAAGGATTAATTATGCCCCAAGCCAGGCATTTGGGTCAGCTCAGTAATGCTCCAGGACTTCGTTATTATAAAGGCTTAAATGAGCAGCTCACTGTAAACAACTCAACTTGAGTTAGATAAAGTCCACTCTTACAAATCAAAGGACCTTAAACTTCAATTTTCTTTGCTGCGGAGGGAGAAGGAAGTAAAGAAGAAAAAGCAAAATATTTAGTGATCCTCACAGGCTCAGCAAGTCTTCCACTCACTGAGAAACATCTCAGATGCAACGAGGGTAATTCCAGGAAAGTCAAATAAATTTAACAGCAGAACTCACACCATAATTTACATTCAGTTATCACAGGCACAAGCCTCTTATGTTTTGGTGCCTTTAATTACGGTAACGTTTATGCTAATCTGTGAAACAATGGGTTACTTGACATCAATCGAGTGAAGAAAGCAGCTCTGTTGATAGAATTGCGTAACGTGACAGCGTGAGGGATCCTGACAAGGACTTCTGCTCAGCAAGTACAAGCCTGAATCCACAGCGGCCGTACAGAATGTCTTGGAACCAAGCAGAATGCTTTTCAACTAAATGGCAAAGCAGCCATTCCTAAAAGAAAACAACAAAAGGCAACTGCTATGCTACAGTAATATAACCTGCTGTGATGAATGGTGACTAGACCCTCTACAACAGCATCCACAGGTAGCAGAAGCAGAAACTATTGCTATCTTCATGTTTTGCAGTAATAACTGTATGTCCAACACCAGCAAACAGATCCGAGTAGCCGTCTGACCCCAGTTTGGTTGAGCTGTTCCTATGCCCAGGCAGCAATGAGGAGCCCTGGCAGGAGGGATGGGCAGTACACTCGTCTGCCAACACCACAGCTCACATCCCAGTACAGGTGGAAAAGGTGCATGGTTCAGGAACACACACCAGACTGATCTCTGTGCAGGTGTAGTAACTTCCAGTGAAGAAACTGGTGAACAGTGGAGAGCTGCAGCCTCAAGCTGGCTCAACTTGAGCCATCGGAGATTTCAAGTGAAAGCTCTTGGGTAGGTGGAGTAATAGAGGCTTAATCCTCCTGTTAAATAGAACTAATTTAGGGAGCGGTCCAATTAGCAGCCGAATTTGTCATTCCTGGTAATTCAGCTTTAGAGCAGCTGATAGAATTTGTCTGATTGCAGTCAGAGGCTGCCCTGTGCTAGTAGAGTGCTCTGTGAAGCCAAAGGATGCTATTTGCGTGACATCTGCTCCAAGAGCGATGCTTTCGGTGCATCACTTTCCTGCTGTGGTTTTAGCAACCAGAACGTGTTCTAAGAAAAGACCCTTTCTCACTGCAAGAAACTTTTGTTACATCATTAAATAGCAGCAAGCTCTACGAGACTGGAAGGAAATATAACTGATGTCATCTTACCTTTCTGTATGAATCTTCTATTGTTGGGTCATATTTTTCAACAAAAATTCCCTGAACAAACTGTACAGTCTGGGGAGAAAGGAAGGAAATAAAATACTAAGTGAGCTGAACACGACCAGTAACATTCACCAAGAAGCACTTTATGAAGAAGTAACAACAAAAACTACTCAGTGCTGCTGAAATTCAATAGTGGGGAGCAGAGAAAAAGCCATAGAGATTTTCATTTATTTTAAATAAACTGTAGGTACTTCCTGCTGTTTTAAGAATCACTTTGTTCAAGCATGTTTTCAAAACTTTCTTGAAACACAAGCTGCCTGCTCAATGTTTTTTTTTCATAGAAGATGAGAGCCTCAAAAATGCCTTCACTTCAGCACCTGGGACTTTAGAAGAATAAAAATCACCAAATATGGCAGACTTGAAAGTTAATCAGAAGAACTGGCAATCGGTAAGCTGGGGAAAAGTACCTTGTGGAAAATGCACATTTCGACTGAGATCACATTAGAGTTACAGGGGAGCTCCTCTGGATTGCCTGCCCCGAGCACGGGACTATTTCAGAGCAGCAAGGGAAATCTGGAGCATCTCCAGATACTCAATTTGTATTAAACCATTAAAGGAGGAGACATTGCTCATCTCAAAGAGGAAGTCTTTCTTCCCCTGCATCACTATTCAAAGCAAATCTACTCTAAACATTTCCCATCAAGCTGTCACTGGGATGTGGCCCAGCTCTGGCCATCCGAGCTCTGTTTGTGGCGGGCTTTGGTTCCTATCAGGCTGCAGCTTTCCCAAAAAGCTTCTCCTCTTCACCCTCATCCCCTCGCTCTTACCTACAGTAGATACTCTGCAGTCATGCAGTGATGCAGCGCTGGAGTGTCCAGAGCTTTGGTTCCATTTGTAAAACAAGATGGTGTTTGTTTGTAAAACTAAGCTGCCAAGATCCCAGCACTTAATTTTCTCTCGTTAAAATCAACAAACACATCAACTATCTTTTGCCAACTGAACTTTCCACAGGTTTGTTGGTTTTTTTTTCATACAAAATCTGCAAAGACACAACCCATTTTGAGAAGCTCTGTTTTGTTTGGATGGACAGCTGAGAATTTTCTACAAGAGGGTTCCAGAGAGTGGCACACGCTGGATACGGACGGAACATCTCACAGAGTGCTCGGAACTCAGCAGCTCCTCATGCTTTGCTCTTTTGCTTAATATAAGAAAATGAGATTTTTTTTTACATACTACCTCATTTAAAATCACCCTATATCACTAAATAAACCTATTTTACACCCTACCGATCAAAGCCTTTGCTTCTCCAGTATTTTCCTGTCACAGTGAACAGCTGCCCCAGTCTGCCTTTCAGATCGCAGATCTCAGCAAAACCATTCTAGGAAGACACCACCACGAACGTGGATTACAGAGTTACACCAGCAACAGAAACCAACAATAAGAGCAGCAACTTACAGGTTGTATTTTAGGATTCTTTGCACAGCTGCTAACCAAAGAGTGTCCACAGAAGGTTGCTATTTGCTAGGAGGTGAATATTTGAGCACCACGGTCGGTCGCATCCGTACTGCTCTATTCTGGGACCTGTCTTTGTGAACCAGCCTTCAGCTTGAGAAACGAGAAACCACTCGGGGCATTTCATCTTTCTACTGTAACAGTCTTATTTTATAGACAAAAATACAGTACTGCTCTGAAAAGAAAAAGTTACCTGAACCCATGTATTCTCTTCTCAATTAGTTCTATGTGTAATAAATCATTGTTCTAACTTTTGTTATCTCAACTGGTGCATCTGTGTTCACCAATCACACCCAATCAGAATCATGATTATATTCAACTTCATTCCTAACCCATCTTACTATGTTACATCCTTAACCTCTGATGTACTTTTACTGATTATAGGAGGAAAGAGGCCAAGGGAGAAGACACAAATCTGGGGCTATTTGCAGGTTATGTGTGGATCCAAGACTTTTGTAATTTGCCCTTAGCTTGAGGGCTTTATGTCCCAACTTTGGTTTCCAGGTTTCTGTAGGGCTCTGCACAACTGGAGACTCTTGGTAATACTGTCCATGCACGGACACTCCAGAAGAATTTTACCCTCATTAAAAAAAGGGATAAAACTACTGTACAGAGAACAAAGAAGTTGCAAAATAACTGCCCCTTACTAACTGTGAAGGCTTTTCTGCTATCCCATCATCGTTACCAAAAAGCACAATCAGCATCATAGTGGCACGGAGGAGTTAAAACAACAAGAAGGCTTTGCAGTGAAATAACACCATATTGTAATCTACACCCAGACTGTAAAAACACAGAACTGAACACAAACACCAGCCTCTTTGTTAGACACTTTAGTTTATACAGTTCAAAGAAAGAAATTTTAAAGGGACCTCCGTGTCATTTTAAATCTCACCTTGTAACCTCTCCTTGCCTACTGCTTGTAAATAAGCAGATGGTCATCTTGGAAGGTAAGTATTATTCACTCTTAGCTGCTAATTGGCACTTATTGTGTCCTGTTAAAAACCTAATGGATCAGTGTTGCTCAGGAATTACAATATATGCTTCCTTAGCACCTAGACTGTCAGAAAGAATTTAATTTTTGTTTACCAGACTAAGAATTTGCATTTCAGCTTTTAAAAAGGCCAGTGGTGGATGCTGACTCAGACTTCACATCACAAGTAAGGAAATTCAAGTACGTCAGATGCTGAATAATTTTAATGTACAGCATATTAATAAGTGGCCTATTTTATCCAGTGAGTCTTTCAATGTTACCTAACAACAGCAAGATAATCAAGGGGAAGCTGGTGGAAAAAGTAATACAGCTTGCGTAAGTTGCTGTGGAAGAACAGACTGCACCAAAAATCTGACACCTACATCTTGTAAAGATTAGAATGGGATTTCTGAAAAGTGTACATCAAATCTGATACACAACTGAATAACCTTTCCTCCTGTTCATCTGGATTCTGCAGGTGATTTACCAAGATTATTAGCAGCGCATTTCAGCGGAGTAACAGTGTAAGAAGCAGGTCTGCAACGTGAACGGCTGGTCAGCTACTATCATCTTCTGTGAAAAGGAACAGAAGTAGTTCCTTGTTTTAGATAACTTTACACTTGACCAGTTCTTTCTTGCCTTTCTTGTTGGAGCGAGCTGCTTGACTGATTTGTGATAAATAGGTGACAGGAATCTCTCTTACAATGCTTTACTATCAACTCTGCTCTGTAAACCTCTTTGGAGAAACAACACAAGTACTTAAGGAGTGCAAAGTGTCTGCTTATCCCTCTGCACTACACACACTGGAGGGGACTTCTTGTCCTGCCTGGTGTTTTCAGCCCAGGCTGCTTGCTCAGGCTCTGTCCAGGATGGAGGCTCACGGCCTGCGAGGTGTGCGGGGCTGCAACCACCACGAGTTCACTGCCACGCGTGGCCAGACTTGGCTCGCTGTTCCACTGGAGGCTGGGCTTTTAACTCTGAGATCCAGACACTCAATCACATCCATGTGGAAAGCAGAAATGAAATGCTAACTACTGTGACAGCGATTAATTGCCTGCTGCTTCTGCAGGAGCGTGACAAACTCACAGATGTTTCAGCAGTGTAACAGGGGCTACGTGGAAGTCAGTACGCATGTTAAAATCATGCAGCTATCCCGCTGCACTGAGTGAGTGCTGCCTGCAGGAAGACAGGCCAGTGATGCAGTTTGTGTATCAGTTCCAGAACTGCTTCCCAAAACTCACCAAAGCAGACTTCCCCACACCTCCCGAACCAAGGACCACTAGCTTGTATTCACGCATGGTGTGGGCTGTTCAAATAGCGATGATCTGCAAGGTAGGAAAAAAGCCAACAGTTAAAAGTGTTGCTGCATGTACAAATTTATGACCCTATCTTCTGAAAGTGGCAACACGCTCCCCTTCTCCAATGCTCCAGAGAACAAAAGTCTCTTTCGGAAGAGCTGTGGTTTTTATTTTTCTCCCTGGGCACTCCAGTTCAGCCAGCTTCTCCAACAGCCCCGGTGTGTACATGCTGCCCAAAGCCAAAGCCGTTACCTGGCTGGTGCTCAGAGAGGAAGAGGATGAATACCCCGTGGCACAGCCACGGCAGTGTCACCCACACCTGCTCCCACCCACACTGGGTGGCACAAGCTCTCGCTGCCCATCCTCTGCATTCCCAGCATTTTATAGCATAAAACACCAAGTATCGGACAAGGAAATTAGATCAGAAAGATGGAAGTAGAGAGCTTTACTTCTCCCACCCACCCCCAGCAGGGTAGGACTCAGGTCAGAATTTTTTTTCTCTGGAAAAGGTCAGGCCTAGCTTACAGCTGCCAAGGCAGAACCTCTCTGCTCACCCGAGCAAGGGCTCTGCCTTTTTATGGAAATCTTGCAACTCCCTCAACTCACTCCGCAGCACCAGAAAACTTCTCATTCTCACTGAGATTCCCTGACAAATAAGGCAAATGACAAAGCTGCTGATAAACATTTTACTCTATGTTTACATTAGAAGCCAGGCTGGGCTGTCCCTATCGACAGAGCTCAAGCAAACAATGACCTCAGCAGCTAATTATCTTCCCCCTCTTCCCCCCCAAGATAGCTCTTTCTTCCCAAGTAAGGCTTCAGAAACACGAGTGCTATGAGCCTGGGCAAGCTGCATTTCTCAAAGGCATTTCAAACTAACATTACCACAGGATTTATGGGTTCACTGGCTACAGTTTGAGGATTGCTTTAAAAATAAAAACATATTCCAAGAAGTTTGGAAGAGAAATGTATCACCCTGTCGACTACCGTTAACAACAGTCTGCGAAGAACAGGGATCATATTTTTAGCTTTGCAACTGTGGACAACTCCCTGACAATCTGTGTCTCAAGTTTATGTAATCATTAAATTGGGACAGATTTTTTTTGTTTTGGTTTGGTTTTTTTTAATCATTTATATTCCCAAGGGAAAGCTGTAAAACAGAGAGTCAAGAGGAAACCCACGTGCTGCCACACACCCACTGCCAGTCCCAGCCAGAGATGCATCGGGACTGGCAGCGGAAGGTGTTACTGGAGACCCTGCCCAAACATCCCACTTTTAAGCCTCTCCCCATAACCCCAGAATGCTCTGTGGTCTAAAGGCGACAAGTACAGGTTTAAACAAAACCAAACAAATCCCACATGCAGCTGGAGAGAGCCACACGAATTCTGCGGCTGGTTTAGCACAACTTGAAGTTCATTTTTTAGTCAATACAACAGCAAATACGGGGCTTGCCTGCCCTTCCCTCACCCGGGCCTCAGAGTGGGGATAGAGTTGAAGCTATCAGCAGCAGCCTGTTGGTTTGAACACCTTGAGGTGGTTTTTCTTCAACTCTTGAACCTCATATGAGCTGCAGTTGCTTCACTACATCGAAATTGTGAAATCAAGTCAAGCTGGAAGGGACTTTCCAGAATAGTAACTTTGAGTGTGGAAAAGCAGAGCAAGCAGTGTCTCTGCACTCTAGTACATCCACTACATTTTTTGGTTAAAATTCTGGCAGCTGTAAGCTCTTCTGCTTGAAAATCTCCCCAAGAAGTAACATTCAGTTCCTTTCTTTCAGAAGTCATGATTTTGGGTGGGAAGGAGAAGGCAATTCCAATTAGCAATGATTTTCCCCTTGATAACCCAAAGAAATTGAAAGGTGATGCATTCTTCAGGAAGTATGAATGCAACTCAACGATCCAGCTTATCTTCATTTTCCTACAGTTGCACAGTCTATTCCACCTAAGAAAACCCAGAAAGCAATCAAGCTAAGGGTTAAATTTAGCTGTGAACTCTTTCACTTCTTATTTATAGTAAAAATACTTGTGGGAAAGTTTCAGCTGGGAGCAGCACAAGACTAACTTCTCATTTCTTCTCTGCAGTATTTGCTGATTTTTTTTTTTTTTTTTCAGGTGCAACACGAAACCAAGATCCTGAAATGCATGAGCCTTATTACTGTAAAGCCCACACGCCTTAATTATCTTGTAGCTCTTTCACAAGTATGTTAATGTTATCTGTTTATACAACGTGGAGAGAGCGCTCAAGAAATTACTATGCTGCATTCTAGCCAACTTCTCATTTAGCAACTGCTGATGCCCACCTAAACACGGTTAGACACACTAGCATTTGTTTCCATCCAGAGCTCTGTGTAGTGGAGTCACAGGCTGGAAAGTGACAGCTACGTTTCAAAATGGAATGAAATAATAGGTGTTAAGCATTTCTTTTGAGTCAAGAAAAGAACATAATCACTAAGGAGTGTAAAACCCCCTACTTTTAGTGTTGTCATAAATGCCGTGAAATTGGTCTCCTTAGTTCTCAGTGCTGCAGTGCAAAAATAAGGCAAAAGCTGAGCATGTTTCCCCCTTCCTAATCACACAAAGCCACCAAGCTAAGGCAGGACAACTGCAGGGCACAGAGCACATCCCACGCTAACCCACTGCTGCCCTCCTCCCTCCAGACTCTCCGACCTACCCAGCACCTGTACGGCCCCTTTAAGTACAGGGTAATACATCAGTAGGGTTCAGTTATCCATAACAGTGAACAAACTTTGCTTCTACAGTATAGAATACTTGACACCTCGGGATTAATCTCTTTTTTTTCTTTATTCTTTAACAGAAGCATTTCTTTTCTGCTGCTACTGTCACCAAGATGACCTGGGAAGCGACAGAAGCAGATATTAAGCATCAGCCCCAGATGCCCAGCTCCCTCCTGAAGAAAGAGCAACGGGCTGCAAACAGATGGAGAGGTGCAGAAAGGACGCAGGACACTTATTTCAATATACAGAAAGGGAAGGCAGAGCTGATGGGATGGCAGAGGGATCTCTGAGGAGGAGCAGCGGGTGGATGCAAATGTAGGTGAAGCCGTCACCGGGACCCTGGCTCCGAGTGCCCGCTCGCCCGTGTCGTTACTCGGCCCCGCACTGGTGCTCTCTCTTCACTGCACAAATCATCCCTCGCCCTGTTGTAACCCAGTGGCTGAATCAAGGCACTAAGAAGCAAAACTTTCAGGGTATTTCCCAACCAGAGGAAGAAGTCGGGCAGAGGCTGCAGGGTGGGCGGCGTGGGGAAAAGGGCTGAAGCTCTTCAGGAGATAAACCTCACAAAAAAATGAGCTGCGCCTGTTAAAGTTTCACCAGCTCATCAAGAAGCTTCTAACTTGGCTGGTGGGGAGAGAGAGAGGCATAAGCAAAGCAGATAAGCAAGCACAGCACCGAAAGAGAAGCGGGTGCAAGAATGTCACGCTAACCTGAAATGTGCACCCTGTGAAATGCAGAAGCCTGAGTATGAATTTATACATCTGAAGAAGGAGGTTTGTATTCATTAGTTTCTCCTTCCTTCTCCAAAGACTGATGGAGCTACGAGGAACAGGAGGTACAGATATGCTCTTCAGTGTGAGGAAGACAGCGGTAAGAGCACGTGGTCTGATGGTTTTGTGTAACCTGATGAAACAATGGCTGTAAAACTGATGACACAATCTCCATTAAGACAATGGACAAAAAGACTTTAAAAAAAAAAAATTAAAGGAGACACACATTCTGGACTTGGCCTTGAAAACCACTGGACTGTAACCATAGATTTGTATTTTGTACAAAAGCAGAGGATAGAACACAATAATTCAGGGGTTTCTTTTCCCCACTACTGGAAACAAGATTCAGGCAACTTTTGACTTTAAACACTATGTTATACACCTATGAATCCTCAAATTTCCCCAACCGTCAACGTTTTCACACTTAGCAATTCAATTGGAGATATATTAAGAACATTAAAAACTCATACCTTGGCATAAAAGATCTCTCATCAGTGTTAGCAGCCCTATGGAAGGTTTTTCCAGGCTCCCTGTAAGGGACTGAAAAAGAACCCAAAGAATTAATCATTTTTCAAATGACAGCGTATGCAATCGTCAAATCTCTCTATGGTATCAAACCAAAGCATCCCTGTTACAAAATCTGCTCTTTGCTTTGTCCATGGAGCTCTACATCATTTCTGAATACTCCAAATTACCTTAAAAGCAAAAAGTCCAGCACAATTTCACCTCGCCTCTAGGGCAGTGAAAGAATGGGGGGGTTCAGGTGGAAGCCAGTGGCAAAACTTTCTCACTTTCTCCCTTTCCTCTGGAAAATACCCTGATTTTCATCCCTAAATATCTAGCCATCCACCCTCAATTTCTGACCATTCATTGCTCAGCTAACCCAGAGCTGAGAATCTTAAAGAACAGTTCAATGAGCAGCTCCTACTGAAAGTCACCAGGATCTGGGCTCCCACGTCCTTTCCTTCCTTTGGAGCTCCCTCCCGCCACCTTCGCACGCCGTGGGAAAGCAGCACCCCAGAAACCCGGCGACACGTAGTTCTGAAGAACAAGCTACAGATAACAGAACAGCAAAGCTATCTAAATGAGTCAGAGGCCATGGTGCAAGAGGCGGGGGGAAGGCAGGGAAGAGGGGGGCAGAATCTGCTCCTCTCAGCTCCTCCTCGCTGCACTGAAGCCGCTTGGGCAGGTTCTAGCATTTTGGGCAGGCACCGGCAGCTGAAGTAGGGCTGGAAACGTCATCGAGGGCACAGCCTGGGCTCCCACCACACACTGAGCATGCATCCAGTGGGTAGGTTTAAACAGACACAGCCACATTTTAAGAGATTAACAGACTCTACTCATTATGACAAACTGGATTGATCAAACCCTCACCCAAAAACCAACTGCTACCGAGTTCCAAGCGCTCGGGAGCTTCCTGTGCTCTCCAGGTTCTTTCCTCCTCTTGCACTTTGCTTTTCCCACAATGTAAAGACAACTTCCCTCTGCAGAGAGGTGGGCACTGCCTAAAGCTAATCACCACCTTCCTGTGGACTTTTTCTCCCTAATACACTCTACAGAAGACTTCACTTACAAAAGAACAGAGCCACGGGCATGTGTGACCTTGGGGCCACAGAAAGCAAAATGCTTTAGAAACAGATAAGGCAGCTCCTGTAATCCTCATCAAATAGTTTCCCAAACATAATAGGAAGTGAGACTACACAAGAGTTCATGCAAGCAGCTCTTGCTGCAAGCCTGTGCCTGGATCCAAGCTGTACAGACCTGAAAACAGGGATTTCTAGTGAAAGAGCTGTCACAGTCCCAGCTAGAGGACTGCAGACAGATGACAGCTCAGCAATGCAGGCTGCATTTCCACTCAAGAAGCACAAAGCACAGCCCTAATTTAAAAAAGGGCGAGAGAAAAGAAACAGAATTAAAAAAAAAAACAAACAAACCAGTGCCTCTGAACAAGCATGCACCAAACCACAAGCATCAGTTCCTACAAACAAGGTGAAATGGCCTCTCAAGGTGCAGCTCCTACAGCCATGGGTACTGTTCAGCTGACACATATTTTGCTTTCTTGCTATTCCCTGGAAAGATGAACTGAGATGGAGAAAGAAAGAGAAAGTGGAGAGAGGAGCAGGGAGCAAACACCACGCACCTGGCTTTTGGTAAGAAATAAAGAGTAACCTCCTCCTGAGTGCTGGCTTGCTCATCCCCCACACCTCCCTTTCTCTAGCAGGCTGATTTTCACATGCAGAAACCAAAATATTTAACATTTCCAAAGGGAAATGTGCTGTCAGCATTTTACAGATTGGGGAGAGAAAGGTGCAGATGTCCATGTGAACTCCAGCACCGCCCGGGCCGGCTGTGCCGAAACATCGCTCTCCCATTTCTCCAGAGGGGCAGATTCTCAGGACGACACAACCACGTGTCTTGGTTATTTTTATCCTAGCAGCTAAATTCTGAATCATGGCTACTACAAACAAACCTGTTTAATTTTGAACTTGTAAGTGTTCTTCATGCCAGTTTCTTAAGTTACTATAAACTAGGCCATGAAAAGGGGGGAATTAAAAAAAAAAAAAATTTCAATACTCCACCAAAATCCCTTCATTGCTCACAGAGGTGTTTGCAAAACAAACTTCAAAAGAAAATATTTACAATGACTAAAAATCACACTAAACCAGAGCAATCCCCTCCACAATAAACCAAACCCAGCAAATAGACTGATACAGCAGCGAAGGCTGCAAACAGGAGACCGATCCCCTCCACAATAAACCAAACCCAACAAATAGAGAGACTGATACAGCAGCGAAGGCTGCAAACAGGAGACTGATCCCCTCCACAATAAACCAAACCCAACAAATAGAGAGACTGATACAGCAGCGAAGGCTGCAAACAGGAGACCCGAGGCTCTACCCCTGGCTTCACCAAAGACCGGCTCTTGCCAAACCAGAGGCTGCAAAGCGGCAGCAGCACCGCATCAGTTCAGCCCCGGCCCTGCCGAACGGCAGCTCTGCTCACCATGCTCACCATCTGCTCCTTAATTAGCTATTTGTTATACACCATGTTCCCAGGTATTAAATTACTCGATGAAGTTGAAAGCATATTAAATACTTCCCTAATATTAATCAAAGCTGTCAACAATTATGCAACTGTTACACGCGAGCTACGGAAAGGTGCTGAGAAGAGGGGTGGTGGATCACAACTGAAAGGGTGTTTGTCTGCAAATCACACAATTAATTAACTGACACATCCCCTAAAAATTAGACAAACACTGCTGCAGAATTACCCTGTTAGTTAGCCTGGAATTTACTTGCATAATAAAAATCACTGCCATGGACTCAGATGCAAAGTCCCTTCCCCAGGGCAATCTCCCTGTCTTTAGGGTACACAGAAAGCCTCCTCCACCTTTCCCGAGGCTGTCAACATCAGAAAAGTGAGGGGGAAGAGGAAAAAAAAAAAAAGACAAGACTCAGAAGAAAGCAGGACTTCAACGTGACTTGGAAGTAGAACTTCCAACTTCCATTTACACAGTCTTGAGATCTGCCTCTGCTTTATTGCTTGTTATCACCGCAGTACCTGACACCCAACATTCAACAGCATACATCTTTTGTAGATTACAGCAGGAATCTCACCCTCAATTTTACAATTTGAACGGTAAAAAACATGACCGTTTCCACCAACTTCTTTCAGTATCAAGTCAGACACAAATCATGGCACCAACTGTATAAGTAACAGCACACGGAGTCTTGAGTCACTGCCCAGGCGTGCAGCAGCGCTGATTCCGCACTGTACGTCCTGTCCCACCAGGTCTGTAAGCTTTTGTTCTTCTAACTTCAGTGCAGGCCAAAACCAGAGTTATTTCTTGTAGAAACAAGGAAAACATTTTGGTTCCAGGCAGATATTTACATTGCCTGCTCAACCTATTTTATACTTCAGCTACTTCAGCATTAGAAAACAGGTATTCCAGGCACTCAAGCACATGGAGTCCTCAGGGGAAGCCCAAGTCTGTAACTCCTAAGTGAGTTCCAATTCCCTACAATATGACTTGGAATAGAATCTAATCCTGAACCACTCCTGTACTAATAAAGCAATTCAACAAAGTAACTGTAAACTGAATTCACTGTGATTAATGAGAAGTGTTGCAATATTCTAACCTTTGAATATTTCTGAAAGAGAACTTTCCCCAATAAGTCATAAATCTACAAACAGGAAGGCAGCAACATTTTAGTAACTCACCTTGTGAGTTACTCACCTTGTGGTAGGTGATGACTATTCAGTAATTTAAGTTTCAATACATTCTTTTGGGTTTTGTTTTTGAAGTACTAAATAAAAACAAACCAACCAAACAAACAAAAAAACACATCGAGAAGCACACACCAAAAATAAAGCTAGTGACAAGCCAAATAAGCAAACAGGTATTTGAGAACGCAAGAGAAAACTGACATTGGTCTGAGATGTTATTTGAAGTGTTCAACTGCATAAAGCAAGAGCCAAGCAAGTTCAAAATCCCAAGCATGGGCTCCTCTGAAGCACATCCCAGTCACCAATTCTGGGCAACTTCACACCTTCCACAGGGCACTGTGCAGGTCACTGATGCAGGGCCAGAACCATAAAAGCCTGGGCTAAGAGTAAAGTCCTCTAGCAACAGAGTTGTCCTTCCTGACTTTGGTGCTGTGCTGAGCTGGAGCTTTGCACCAATTAACTACAGCACACACAATCAAGTCAGAGAAAGGGACTGCTTTGGGAACAGCAGTAACTGTCATTTGAAAAAGTGCTTATGCACAAACATATTGAGATTGGTCTTCCTCAGTCTGCCATCTGCTCTGCAACCAGCTTCACACTGCACTTGCAATCTGAAGTATCATGATGTTAACCCAGTGAAGGGGCTGCCCACCTCTCCCTCTGCAATGGTCCTGCTGGGGAAGCACTCCCGGCAAGGCGCGGGCACCCCGGGCTGCTAGAGCTTGCCATGCTGAAATGGCTAATTTATTTCTTGTCCTATGGGTCTGCATTTGCAGAAAGTTCCTTGGGATGTGTGCCAGCCAGACAAAGACAGGGGAAAGGAAGCCAGAAGGAAAACTCAAAGCCCAACACACACTGCATCCCCAAATGAGAGCAGCACGCTACATCACGGGCTGGAATTGGCAGCCTCCCTCCGAACGGACTGCAGCACTGCTGCAAAATTCATACTAATGAGCACTGGTCTGCAAACAGGAGGAGAGACATCCACCTAAACCAGGCATGTTTAGGAGAAAACAGACTTTTCTCAATTATATATATATAAAGAGTTAACAGGAAGGACTGTGTGGCCACATTATGGGAGCAGAATGGTGCCAAGCACGCAGCTGATCCTGTGTGGCCAGCAGAACAGAGGCTCTCGTCCTCCCCAGCACCATGGCCACGCTTGGCCATTTCCCTTCTCATCTACAACTACTTCAGTATTTTCAGCAGAGGGGTTTACACAATTCAGAGGAGTTCTGAACAGCTTTTCCAGAAGAAAAGAAGAAAAATACTCCCTTTCCCCTTCCTCATCAGCAAAGCACGTACATGTTAAAGGGCACAAACATTCGACGTTGAAGCCGTTCATGGGACTTCCTCCATCTGTTGTCTACCACATCCATGACTTGATGCTGATTTTTTAGTTCTAGAAAGATGGTTTTTTCCTTCATTTTCTTTAGTGGAAAAAAACCTCATTCTGACCATTTCTAATACAGACTGAATTCCAGACTCTAGGAGGCTCAATCATAACAAAACACCAACTACATTATACTTGGTAGGAATAATTTGCTGTGCTGATAGTAGCTTGGCAACGTTCTTAACTATGTTCTTCCTGGTTTATATAATTAGAGTAAATAAGTGACATGAGGTAGGTAGATTGTCACTGCAATTTCAGCTTGCACTTTAATTATTTTATTTCTGCAGTAATAGTGACCAGACACTGATCACAAAGCCCAGGCACTGGTCACTGCTGGGGCCTGGATTCCAGTTTGTCCTTCTTTGGTCTCCATCACTGGATCTTTGATGGGCAGACCAACACAGTTCCCTCCCAATTAAGGTTGCTTTGAAACTTCTTGGAAAAAAATGGTACTGGTTTAAACGTCTCTTCAGATGTATTTCTACCCATCAGCAATAAATTCTAAGACTAATATTAAGCCTCTAAAAATCCTGTGGTCTGTTAGCACAGACATCACCCAGCTTTTCAGGAGCTAACTTACAAATTCCAGAAAACATTAAGAGATTCTTTGAATCTCACTGGCAAAGCTGCCATAACCAGTCTGTGTACACCCTGGGTCTGACCATGCAGACTGATCTAAAGGTCAGGTCTGCATACGCAGTCCAAAGATTTTTCACTGCCTTAAAAAAACATTTTATTCTTTGGCGTGCTTCAGCCCCAAACAACCAAACCCCAACCATTCCCACGCGACTATGCCTCATTAAACGCCTGTTTTAACAACCATTTTTTGAATGAAAAGCTCCACTTACCATATGGCCACTTACTAATACTACATTGTTTATCAGTTTAAATAAAAACCCTACAGCAGTGAGTAATCAGTACTGAAACCCAGTGACCGATGGATGTATCTCAGCACTGGAAAGTAGAACTGTACCTGTTGAAATGTTTTGATGGCAAACTTTAAGTCTTGATGGGAACCTGAATAGCAGGAAGTTAATGTACAGAATTAACTTGAAATGGAGGAAAAAGTAGCTGTTTCATTGCTTTTTATAAAGAAATGAAGCTATTTAATACGGTACTTAATCCCCCAGTATTTAGCTCAGTCCCTTAATGCTGCTTCCTGGATCCCGGGAGCAGAGGAGGTGGAAATTGAATTATTTTTTTTTACAACAAAAATGAAATTTTCTTCTCTGGGTAATTTTTAACTGAAGGAATATTCAAAAATGTTAATAACACTCCAGTGCTGGAGCTTAAGGGCATCACAGCAAGAACTTGCAGGCCAGGAGGGTTGAGAACCAAACTGCTGGCAGATCTACCTCTGCATTCAGGGTTCTCCCAAGTTTTTAAATCCTCATGAATCTGTTGGGCTTAAAAGGGCAAAACCACTTTGACAATTCATCCTGGAATTTCCTTTATGGAAAAATAAAAGGTGACACTAACCCCTAAAGGAAATAGCTCTGTTAGTTTAAATCAGTTTTATATGAGCCATTTCAGTATTTATAGGTCAAGCCTGATTACAACCAAAATAGATTATTATCCAGCTGTCTTTAAAGAACAAAATCCACCACAGGCAGTTGGACGACTGCTCCCAGTAAAGGAGGCACTGTGTTTAACTCACGAGGAAGGGAGGACACATCCTACAGTAGCTAAGAAGATGAACACCACTGGCATCAGCCAGCCCTTCCCCTCCACCTCATGAACAGTATTCAGACAGGAACAAAAGTGTCTATCTTTTTTTACGTGTCTTTGAAATGATAAGAGATAAGGCAATAGAGGGGAAAAAAAAAATATTTCTCCCATATTTATATGCAAATTTGTTAAACATATGGCCTGGAGACAGTAGGTTCTGCACTCCGAGCAAGACCTTAGAATATACCACACTTCATTTGAATGTTAATTGCCATTATCCGCAATTTCTGTGCTTTCCATTATGGTCAGGACACCTTTCCATCCAAGTTAAAACTCCCATTTTTCTGGAGTAACTCTGCAAATGCAGCATCAGCCACACAACTGCCTGGGCACTACTGCTGCTGGCTTGAGGGACTTTCTGCCCATAGAGATGCAGTTCATGTGAACTTGGCATGAAAAGGACTTTAAAAGCAGTTTCAGCCTCTCAGCTCTGTAGACATGACATAGTTTTTCAGAGATCTGCTAATCCTACACCCCAGTCAAGCTTGGTTTAGACTTAAATTGGCTTGTACTTGACATTGTGTTTACGATGAGGATTCAGAGCAAACAGTTCCTTTTACAGCTAGAGGCTACAAAGTACTGAAGTTACAGAATAAAGGGAAAGACCCACTTTCTGGGAATCACACCACTGAGGAAAGTGCCCCAGAGCATTAAAACATCTGTTTGATCATTTTAAATGATTCCTAAAAAAGCTTAACTCCACATTTGAGTGCATTCAAGTGATCAATATGCCACTGCAGTGTCTTCATGAAACAACACAAAGCTGTAATAATATTGTAATCCCTTTATAAATGGTCTGACTTATAGAGATCTGATGAGTTAGAAGCCCTAAATGCATGAATATTTCAGGAGAAAGGCTGACTGAAACTGTTTTGGTCTCTACCTTTAATCTTAATGTTATTTTCAACTACAATTAGTGTTAAAATCCAAAGCAGAAAGCAACAACTGGCAAAAAAATATTTTATCTTCACCTGTATTTCTTTCATAAATCCATCACGATTTCTACTCTTCAGGCCCAATACCCAGCAACAGTTTCCCAGCACAGGACTAATGCACCAAATCTTGGGATAAAGCAAAATGTGCTGGAATGAGATGACTTACACTGAAAGGAGAACTGTGCCAGAAATAACCTTACCCAGTGAACTATGATTTACTTTAAACTATCACGTGGTAGGTGGCATATGAAAAGATATTATTCTGCATGTCAGTTGTCTGTAATGAAAGTTTTCCTCTTCTCAGCAGCCCCTCCCTACAACTTCAAGTTTATTTGCATTAGAGTAAAGAATATTACATAAAAAATAACATAAAAGGCACTGCAACCAACACATCCAGCAGAACTGCTCCTCCCACACGGTCGGTGCTTTCCAGACTAAGGGTCTATTTCCAACTAATGTGCTAAAAATGGGAGGGGTGCCCGATTCCTACAGATTATCCACTCAGACAAAAACTAATAGCTCTCTCACTTCTAGGAGCACGGAGCACTCACAGCTACAACCGTAGCCAGATCTTCTCAAGAGAAGATTTCATAGCTATGTGTTCACACGCAGTACCCTAATTTAAATATGACAAATTCAAATGTTTGCAGCATTAGAACACTCCAGAACACGGCATCGTTGGTTCCAACGAATATTTCAACAAAAACCCCAAGCATTCCAGCTAGTGTTGAATTTGCAGCTTTAGCCACTCGCAAGTGAAACGCAACTGTTTTCCTGTAATGCTCCAGCAAGCACCAGTTATGCAACGCACCGACTGACAAACGCTACTAGCTGCCGTGCACTGCCAAAAAGCAGGGTTCCCCCCCCAGTAACTTTTGACAGGGTGTCAATTACCTATCACAGAAATGCTCGTCCTACTTCTCCCATGAGTGTACGAAGCACCAGGGCAGCATGTATTTTTGACAGCCACATTTAAGCAATTAATAAAGATCTGTTTCGGCTGTAACACAACCATTGTACGTGGACATACCCAGACCTCTTGTTTTAGTACCCCAGATGGATTTAAATACTTCCCATCTTATCGATATTCAAAATAACTAACAAACCAGATGACTCAGGCCACCTGCTCACTCGGGTTACTGTTGCTGGGCTCCCCCTATTTTCAGGCAAATCGAGTGAAAAGGGTGAGAAAGCAGTCACCCACCTGCAGCCCTGCACTGCAAGCAGCCCTGGGGCTTCCTTTTTTGCTGTTTGTCTCACTGTTAAATGCTTCTTCCCTGTTGTGCAAGCACTGGGGAATGGAGGGTCAGACTTTCCCCCCAGATAAAAGATTTTGTTCATCAAAAGAAAACAAACAGCAGTTTTACAAACATAGTGAGGTCTGCTTTTGTCAGCATCTGGATTTCTCAATCAAAAAAAAAATAAATACGTGCTTTCACCTGGGTTCAGGTCACGCCACTACAGCTGCACCAAGGAAGTGCCTGTTCAGGTATAGCAGGTATTTCCCAACACCCAGCACCCAATACCTGCTGGACCACTCACAGCACAGAGCAGGAACACACATCAAAACATGTGGCCACATTCAGATTCAGGCAGAGCTACCCAACCTGCTTCAGCCGCTGACACGGTGAGAAGAGAGCCCGTCGTTGTGCCCTGTACACTGCTACCACGGGAGGAACAGCAACAGCACCACTTCGAACCTCCCATTTAACTGGGGGTACTGCCTACTACAGTCTTGTGAGTGCAATCTGCTAACAGAACCCCAAACCCCAAAACGATGGGTGATCAAAATCAGGGAAGGTTTCCAGTGTCCCATTTCTTCCCACACACACCTCAAAGGATCTTCCCACAACAGATAAATGCAATTCCAGTTTAAACACACCATTTCTGATCAGGAATGTAACACTGGCTGTCTCCTCCTTGAGCACCACCCATCTTCCCACAGCCTCTTCATTTTAATATCATTTCACACCAAACCTGCAAGTAAAATGGCATCAGTAGGTCCAGCACCAGAACAAAGCGCTCCCGTGCAAGTACCAGGTACCAGCAGCAGGGTAGGAACATGCTGTGTCCTGCCTGACACTTCGCTGTCACAAGGGTCTATACAGCTGCCCTGACACCCCCCCCTTCTTCAGAAGGGAGCTCAGAAAAGAGGCATTAATTAATAAAATTATCACTATCGTGGGAAAGAACAGGAAGCTTCTAATAATGAGCCATTTAGCTCTGAACAGTTTCAGTCAGCCAGCAGATGACTGAACCCACTTACAGATGATGTCTCAACAGGCACCAACACAACAAGCAAAGCCAACCAAAAAACAAGCAGTGAAGACCCTACATTTGATGGAACAGAAAGGCAGCTTGACCTGAACCCCCAGAACGCAGGCTGCTCCCTGCCAGTAACAATCCCTTACCACTGAGGACAGAGAGCAAACAGCCTTCGCTGCTCACACTACAAGGTAAACTGGTCTTAACAGGCATGAAACATCTACGTTATACAACATAACACAAATAATTTGATTTTTTTTGTTTCTGTTTCCACATGGAAGATACCACCTACAGAAACTGAAATTACCTACTCTGCCCTCTCAGAACTGCCACCCACCCTAAATCCACTCTTACCTTGGAGGACACTTTTTCATGGGCTGCTCTGCCACCTGAGCAAAAGCCAATCAACTCAAAGCACACTCGACTGAAATATTCTAGGCTATTCTGAAAGGAAAAACTAGATGCATCCAAGGAATCTGCATGACTTATCATATAGGATCATCTTCCAGAGCATCAGTCAAGAGGAACAGGTGGCCAAACTTCACCCTGTTAATGTAACATCACACTATGGAGTTCCAACCCCTCATCTGTTTTCTGGTTCCTGAGTGATCCAACCCTACAGATGCTGACTCCCTCCAACATCTGGGACCTCCCTGGAAGCCCACAGGGAGGGACACAAAACCAGGCAGTAAACCAACAGAGCAGGGGAGACTTTGGAGCATAACCTGTCATTAAGCTAAGAGCAGGGCATGACAACTTCATGCCAAGTCACGACACAAACTTCTCTGAAACATAAATCTAACCTACACTTGGTTTGGACTATCAAACCATATTTAAATAGAAGTTATCAATTCTTGCAATAACTTTTCTCGGTGGTACAAGACTTCTAGGGAAGGAAGCTGAAAGGGAGACTGAAATAGAGCATTGATGGTTAGATACCATTTTTTCAACCTGTAAGCTGCAAGGCTCAGGCTGATCAAAAGCTATTTCTATTTCAACATATTTATATAAAAAGTATACCCACAGATACTTTTACATAAATATCCTTCTTGCTCAGAAGCTATTAATGAAAGCATATCTTTAATCCTTTCTCTCTTGGTATAATATTTCAACAGTTCTTCATTTAACCAAACCTTTTTTTGGTTGGGTTTTTTTTTTTTTTTTTCAGTCTAATATTAGTGTTGGAGACACTACACTGGATCAGTTAGACTCTGCTAGTTGTCTCGTACTCAGTTCTTGCTTCCACATGTTCCCAAATGCTCAACAATAAACATTCAACAAAAGCAAAGGAGTTAAATGTGTGACTTGCCCCAGAGCTCTAACCTTGCTGTACAGCTGCAGAGGATGAATAACCTACAACTACCTCTAACTGTGCAGCCTTAAAAAGAGTCACTCATTCTAGGAAATGTTTTACCCATAAATATGGTGCCTCTCTTCTTGAACTAATGCAACCTATCAATTGTATAAGTAGGATTGAAATAAATTCATCTTCATGACTTTATGCTCTATTGAAACATTTCCATTATCTGAAATACACTGAACTTGATTATATTTGCAAGACTGGCAGTGGAGAGGGGATTGTATTTTCAGTCTGCTGAGTAATGGCCATGAGCTAAAGCAGCTGAGTCCCATCCCAGCCTGTGCTTTAGGAACAAAAATTCAGGTCCTCCTCCATCCTCTCCACACTTCTGATGCCAGGATATAATTCAAGGAGAAACCTGTTTGAGAGGTGGACTTTTTAGGACATTAATTTATACCCAGAGATCAGTCTAGGAACCCAATTAGTCTCAAGTCCTGGCTGCCACCAGAGTTCAGTACTGCAGCAAATAAAACCCCTCGCACCAGTTTTAGCATCTGAACAAGACAGGCTGGATCAAACAAGACAGCTCAGCACCATTAACTCTTCTAACTTTCTAACATCCTTACTTCTTTTGGCCATTAGGTGTCACGTTTCCAGGATCAGAGGCTGTTGTAAAGTGCTAATACAAATGCCCAAGTAAAAATTTGACCCTGGGATTTACGAGCACGCCTTTGAGAAGATGCTTTCATTAAAATTCTGGTAATTTCCTATTACCTACTAAACAAAAGAGTAAAAGCAAATCAGTAATTACTTCAGAGCTCAGCATAAAATGAACTTAGGTTGTACTCTAATCCCCACTAGCTCCTCTCAAAAAAACCCAAACTCACCTCAAATCAAGGACAAAAAACCCCAATGAAAATCCAAACACAGCCACGGGACCTGAGCAAGTTTTAAAAGTCAGGTCTCTCTTGAATCTGCTTTTGCAGAATTAAAGACACAAAGCTTCTGGAAGTGCTCGATGTTTAACATTAATCTGGCTCATCAAAAATGAAAAGAAAGTAATAAAATAGTAAGTTGCTTCTATTAGCCTAAAAAATAGAAAGTACTGATCAGGATCCCCAGCCAGACCCAGCTGAGTGAGCCCAGCAGTGCTCTCATGAACTGATCCCCGCAAGGCTGAAAGTAACGCCAGGCCAAGGGGAATTCTGAATTTTAAACAGCTACAAGTTAAAAAAAAAAACCAACACCAAAACACAAAACACTTCAAAAATACAGATTTGAACTTCATTTATGTTCAAAAGACCCACTTCCTTTTCTCTTGTATAAAACAGATACCTTGTTCCTGTTCTCAGAATATTGCGATTCCTCTTGAAAGTTGGGCTTTTTGTGTCTGTAGGGTTGCACAGAAGCAATCTGTTCTCTAAAGACCAAGTTCAAAGCATCACCAAGTACACGCACGTGGTACAAGAAAAAACACTGCAATCTACAGTACCAACAAATGTTTAGAGTTGTTTATGCCTAAGACTATGATTCAATATACAATTAAAACTTTTATGTTAGAGCACGTCCACGTGTTATGCTATTGCCACCTAATTACATTTCAGTTTTTTTAAGAACAGTCCTCTGACCGGATCTACAGCCATAAAATATATCAGACATTGTCTGGGTATTTTCAGCTTACAGTTTCAAATATAAACCACTTTGATAAACTACATAAACATTGGTCTCCAAATAAAAGCATTAACGTGTCACCGGAATTACACTGTGCTAGTAATTTAGTCCATTTGGCACACAGTCCTCTCAAAATCTTTAGCAAAGCTACTTACCCTAAAAACGGCCACACCAGAGCCAAGACACGTGCTGACAGACACCGCGCTTGGCTTCCTTCGAGCCCTCAGAAATACAACTGGGGTCCGGCTGCGCCTACTGGACGTCATCGAGCTTTGCACCCTACATGGTCCCTCGGTCAGCCCGACTACGCCCTTCTGAGCATTGAAAAAAGTCCGTAAGAAATATCTGCTCGTAAGAAGTCCAACGTGCTTTTCTGTGGACGACCTTAGCCTGATGGAACACAAACGCTCCTCTCCTCTGGGTGCGTAGAAAATACTGCGCACGAAAACAGATTATTTTTAGAAGCAGTGTGTGTGAGCACAGCACTTCCTGTCGACTCCACCTTGAAGAACGACAGTTGTACTCTCATTCGCGTTTCCAAAACCAGGATTTCACAACTCCCGCTACCCGGCCCAACAGAGAGAAGGAAAGAATGAGCTGCTAGAACTGCAAGGGACAATTTCCCAGGTTCTATCTCGACGTTAAAAACTTTTGTTGTAATACGTTGTCAGTCTTCAGGCGATCACGTCAATAAATCGATGGCATTTTTTACTGCCACAATGGTGAACAGAAGGTTAAATGGTTTTATTTATTACACTGATCTTTTCCATAGCAACAGGATGTGAACATGGCATTCCCAGCATAATGAAGTCACTATAGCAACGTGATAATGATGTCAGAATAAGCAGACAAGAGTTTCGTACTTCAGACACAGCGAACTGCACTGCTTCTGCACGTTAAAAAAGCCGCAGATAGCACCAAGGCGAGGGAGCTCCATCTAAAACTTCCCTTTAAGTTGCCTCAGCTTGGGTAACTTCTCATTAAAGGCACAGACCTTGACTGCGAACGCACAACTTTCTGTTTCTCCATCGCTTCGCCCGTCACTGCCTAAAAGTCTCACAAATTCCCACAGTAAACCCTTTCAGAACCTGAGGGATCTGCTAGCACCAGGGAGTTAATGATGTATCGTTTCAGTAAGAAAATACAACAAAAATCACAACAGTGAAACACTTGACGGTAGAGAGCAACTCTCAACTAAACAGGAGGTTTCCTCAGTTTTACTCTTCAAATAATCTGGTGTCTCTTTTCACCTGGAGCAAGATTACTACTCGGGCAGAATCACAAAAGCGACAGAAATCAGAGAGAGCTGGTGTGATACTCCGAAGGCAGACAGGCATTTTCAAGTCAAATTACTATTTCAAGAAATACTATCTCCCTTGTTAAGCTACTGAAAGGAAAAATCCCAGAGTTTTCACGGTTTGCCCTTCCTGTTTGCAGTTCTTTCCAAGTTGTGAGCAAAGCAAAACCCAAGAGCTGATTCCAGTTCTGTGTCCGTTGGTACCGACACGGCGTGTGCAAAGCCCAGCCCTCCTGCCAAGAACGCTTCACAGAAATCCTTGCACCAAAACCACCTGCGTTGTAGCTCAAATACCATAAGCAAAGGCACCAACTAATGAAAAGTATCTAAACGAAAAGTTTCCCTACACAAAGAACAGTTTCTCTTTAAAGTGCCTCTTTAAAGCAACTGAAGGAAGTGTAAGAAACCATTTCAGAGCTTCAGAAGGCTAAGACAACTGGGCCCTGGGGACGAGGATGGACCTCTGTTCCAAATGGTTCATGAGGGGCTGCTCAGCACCTATTTTGACCACCAAGCCATTCCCTTGGCCTGGCTCATCCCACCTGCCTCCTGCCATGCTCGGTGCAGAGCAGTGGGGTGTCTGGCCAAGGCTGGCCCTCACCCTGTCACCCGCCTGGCCCTGCCCGCCCAAACGCCACCCGCACCCCTCCGGCCTCGCTCTCCATTTACCTCCAGTGGTCTTCGAGGACGACAGCGGGAGAGTTTTTTGTGCCCCTTTACATCTCGGGGAGCAGATCCCCTTCGAGCCCGGGACGCCCGGCGCACACCTGACTATACGAAACACCGAAAGAATTTTGGTTATTTCCCGAGGCACGGTGACTCCCTTCGCTGCGCCGAGGGCCAACCGCCCCCGCCTCAGCCCCGGCAGCCTCCCGGCTCTCGGCAGCCTTCCCTCGCCCGCAGCCCGGCCGCCTTCCCTCACCGACAGCCCCGGCAGAGCCGCACAAGATGGATGTCCAGCCTGCGCCCGCCGGGGACGGGGCAGCCGAGGCACCGCCGCGGGCTGGGCGGCCCGGCCGCGGGGAGCCCCTCAGCGCCCCGGCCAGGGCCCAGCCTCCCGCGGGCAGCCCTCCCGCCCCGCCACGGCCAGGGCCGGGGCGAAGCCGCCTCCCCCTCGCTGCCGGCCGGGCTTCGCCGCGCCCCCGGGGAGGGAGCGCTCAGCCCGTCCCCCCTGACATCGCCTTGCTCCCTGGACCCCCGCCGCCAGACCCCCACCACCCCTGGGCCGCCCCCTTGACCCGCTCGCTCCCGACGCGGCCCCGCGGCCTCGCCACAGCCAGGGCCCGGGGGGGGGCGGGGGGGGAGGGAAGAGGTCAGAGGCAGAGCCGGAGCCGGCCCCGCCGCCGCTCCGCGGGGCCCCGCCGCGCCCGCTCCTTTCCCCCGCGGCCGGCGCCGGCGCCGCCGCTCCGCTCACCCGCTGCCTTCCAGGCCGCCTCCCGCCGCCGCTCGGCTCGGGGCTCGGCTGCTGTGCGCGGCGGCGGCGCCGCGTCCGCTCCGCCCTCACCGGCCGCGGCCTGGGGAGGAGCCAGCGGGGCGGGCCGGGGCTCGGAGCCGGAGCGGCGGGAGGCGACGTGACCGCGGAGGCCCGCGAAAAGTTCCGGGCGGCGTCAGTCGCGGCCCCCACGGGCCCAGGCAGGTGCCGGGTCCTCCGTCCCCCGCCCCGGGGACCCCTCCACGCCGTCCTCCCGCCTTCCCGGGCGAAGGTCACCGCGAGGGGAGCCCCGGCTCCGCCGCAGCAGCCATGGCGCAGCTGGGCCTCTGCTGCTCCTCGGTCACTTACCCCCAGAGCGGCTTCAGGGCCCGCGGGTATCCCGGGTCCCTGCCACCACCGGCGGGGGCCAGCGAGAGCTGCGGAGGGCGGATGGAAAGGGGCCAAGCAATGGCACTGACCGACAGCGAACAGAGCAGGGACCGAGCAGATAAGGAGGCCGAGAGCGGCTCCTTCCTCCTTATCGCGGGGAAGGTGCTGGCGGCAGAGCCGGGTGGGCGCGGTGCCCCACGGCACTTGGTGCCCCACGGGACTCGGGTGGCAGCTCCGAGGCCACCGGGCTCAGCGCTGCTGCGGGGTACGGGACTTCACCCGCTCCCGGAGCTGCAGTTGTCACCTTGGAGACTTGCAAAGTGTTTCCTGAAACACAGCACTTAACAATAGGATGATTTTTATTATTATTATAATTTTAAAAAGAGCAGAAAGAGCTGTAACACTGCAGTAAAATGTATCTGCAATCAAGGGGAAACAGATGAAATGCAGAAATAGGAAATGACACCCGTATATTGCAGGGCTGGGCTTGTGCTTTATGCGAGTGACAGCGGCTGTGCATGAAGAATCAGGTCAGAAGTTCACCACAGGCACTGCACAGGATCTGGTGATCTGTTAGATTGCTTCCTTTGTCCTAACGTAAGCTGTAATTCAGCTATAAAATACATAAGAAAAGCTAATGTCAATAGCTAAATCCCAGTAATTTTATTTTATTTTATTTTTTTCCTGGTTAAAAATGTAAAAACACACCCCGGAGAGCTGTAATTGCTTCCATGGTTTGAATGCCCAGCTCTCCATGAGCATTACTGAAAACACAGAGGGATCTCTCGCGTTCTCCAGCGCAGCGTCACCTCCTTACATAACCAGGGACCGGCCAAGGACTGCAGCCACCATCCCCGGGGACGCTCAAGGTGAGGCTGCAGAGAAGAGCTGCGCAAGAGGCAGCGGACTGGGCGCCCTCCCCAGCACTCTGCTCTCCCCAAGGACAGAAGCAGATCTGTTGAAGTCTTGAGGCTAGAGCAGTAATGTTTTTTTTTATTCACGCTGCCTTTCATCCAGAACTCCAGCAAAAATGCTAAATATTCCTAGTCTGGTTTTACAGATGAGGAAACTAAAGACAAAGAGATGAAATAACTTTGCCAAAATCCTCAGCAAGTCAGTGGCCAGGAATGGAATACAGCTCAGAGTCCCCACTGAGGGGAAACGCTCCGGTTCTCACGCTCTTTGTGCGTGCATTGGAAATACAGCGCAGAGAATTTTGCTTCCAGGTACAACTCACAGCTGCTGATACCCATCTCTAAGTCCCTGTTCTTTTATTTCTCAAGTCGTAGCAAGATGTCTCTTTCCTCAGGGACCACCGTGCTGGGAGCGAGCAGGTGAATCACTGTTTCTTAATCGGTGTAGCTGGAGGCAGGGTAATCTCCGCAGAGGGATTTCCACATTTTCCTTCTCCGCAGGTCTCAGCCCCTCCAGCCTCAGCAGCAGCAGCGGGGCAGTCGGTGTGGCAGCATCATCTGCCTTCAAGGATGCTTAACGCTGGCGGTTGAGCAACGTGTTTCCTCTGAACACAAACATTGTCACGAAATCTGTGGACTTAGGAAGTTACCAGCTCTGTCTTAAGACCGTGAGGTTGTACCTGGAAAACATGCAGAGATAAAATCTCAGCAAGAGCTTCTGCTTTAAAAGCTGCAAAGGCAGTGAAAAAAAAAAAAACAAAAAAACAAATCAATCGTTCCTGTGGACAGAAACTGCACAAAGAGACTCATACTTTAAGAGCTCAATATGCATGGAGGTATAGGAGCATTCTGCAAGACTTTACCCCTGGTTTCCTTTATTTTTAAAGTTTTAATAAACTTTGTCCCAGATACCAATGCATCTGCAGCTTTTCCCGCTCAGCATTGACTGAAGAGTTTTATTCTATCCAAGGAATCAAACACTTATCTATTGCATATAGATCTCTTCTAAGTTTCAAAACAATAAGGGTCCAGGCACACTTAGGGCCTGACTCAGCAGGACAATGCACCTTTTTAGTGTCTGTTCTGGGAAGGTTGACTTTTTCCAGTTTTCTGCAGGTTTGAGTGGAAGCTGATAACATTTACTGCTGAGTCAGGCTTGGCAAGTACATGAAATTAGATCTGGATGAATGTGAACCTGGTTATGAAATTATTAGAAGAGAAGGAGAAAGGGATCCAAGTTCAGCTGCAGGCAGAGGGACTTTTGTACTGAGTTCAATAGGGAATAAGTCTGGATCTTCATTCCTCTGAGCCCCACATGCTGCCCTTCTTTAGCCGCAGGGATGCAGCCCCTTGGGACAACCGGAGCCCGTTCCTCTGCTGTGCTGCTGCACCTTATCTCCCGTGCGATGGGGGATTGCTCGTCAGCAAATTCAATCTGTCAACACGGTGTTAGATCCTCTGTCCACACCTTGTCTCTGCCTTGGTGTGTTTTCCAATTTATAACAAATCCCATTATTTCAGGGACGCCTAAAGTGTGACTGACATCATCACTCACGCCTGCTTCACGCTGACATCCCCAAATGGGGCATTTCCACTCACACACACCACCTCAACAACCACACAAGGTTAGAAGGCAAAGAGAATCGAGTCTCTACATCCCATCACACACAGGATCCAACCTGTATGCCCTGGACACAGCCCAAGACATCCAGTGGCCCTTAACATTGCAGTTTTATTAAAAAATAGGATCATTTATCACCTTCCATTGATATAAAACACAAATTGCCACGAGAATGCCTTTTCTGAGCTCTCCAACCTAAATCCATTGACATTGTTGCATCACACCAGCATTTCACTGCCCTTTTCCTGGCGTGTGGCAGCAGGGACAGGCTGACAGGAGCACGCTGTTACCCCCAGCACCTGCACCAGGACTGCGATTCTGTGCCTGGCTTTGCAGCTCCGTTGCAGGGATTGCATCAATGAAGGGAATGCAGATCAATGAAAAGGAACTAGAATCCCTCAGGACATATTTTTTATTCCAAAGTAACAATCATCCAAGTGGGTAAATTATCACAAGTTCAGCTGATGTAAATATCTCACTAATGCCCATTTTCTGATTTAATGAAATCCAGAAGCAATTTGCAGTCACGTAATGAGCTTGGAATCCTGGCCGATAGAATCGGGGGACCAGAGAGGAGAAGTCACCTCAGTAACACACATCAACAGCACGTACAAATGAAAGTGTAGTTGACACTGTGCAGGTTAATAACAGGTTATTATTGCTCCAGCTGTTACCAGTAAAGGTGCTGATGGCATGAAGATCACATCCTGACTGTCTGAACTTAAACTGCACAAAAAAGGAAATAGTCCTCTCTAAATTTACAATATTTTTTTTTTTAATTATTTTTAACTATAGCCATGGAAATACCTGGAAAAAATGCTCATTACAAAGAGTTCAACAAGAGCTTTTGAAGTGCAAACAGTTTTATTCTTTACAGCTGAGCTTGCAGTGTATCATTAGGAATAATGAGTTAATCACGTTATTAACAGTGCGTACCCACATGGCTGACGCTGCATGGACAGCGACTGCTGAGGCTGGTGACGCGGCTGCAGGGGTCACCGAGATCACCCTCTGCTCCCATCCCAGCCATGCAGCACCCCGATGCACAGCTCCAGAGGCTGCAGGGTCCTTGCCAGGGATCAGAGTGTAAAGGACCATTTCACACACACCAGCATCTGAGAAGGTCTGTGGATGCAGGTGAGCTCCAAAGCCATGAGCCTGTTACAGAGCAGACAGGACCAGAGTAGACACCTCTGCTGAGAGCATCATCCCTCTTCAGACCACAGCAGACCTATTTTTTCCATGCCTGCTGTCTGGCTGGTTGAAGCTACCAGGTCATTAGGCAGATGAGCTGGGAGGTGTGGGCACTGGGGAGGGATGGTTGGTCCCAAGGCAGAGCTCCACAAAAGGTCTAGCAGGTTTCCAAAAGGAAAGCCTGGGCTGCCTTTTCCCTGAGCTACACTGATCCCACACACAGTTTGGGAAGTGACTTGACCAAAGCTGCTGGATTGCCACAAGACAAAGCCAAACTGTGGATACTGAAGCTCCTAGATCCTCACCCAGCAATGGCCAGGAGAGGCACCTTCAAGCACACAAGGCTGAGAGGGGAGAGTTCAAAATGAGCAATAACAAGTGTTATTCTTTCAGGTGACAAACCATGCTCAGTGCTCGTTGTCAGCTACAACCACCTATTTTCTGCTCTTATCCAATTTCTTCCTGCACAGCCCTTTGGAGCCAAGCATGCACTCACCCCACAGAACTAGGTGGTGCCTCGGTGTGTCACCCAGGTACCAAACCTCATCCTCAACAAACACTTCCCAGCTGGTTTCACCTGTTTCTAGGACAGATGCAGCTTCCATTTTTCTGCTTACATTTTGTAAAATTCAGGCAGTATAGGGAAGGGGCAGAAAGTATGGGGGAAAAGGAAAAAATAAAATAAAAATTAAATTTGAATGGTTTAAACACTAGAGGAAGTTAGAGACACACTTTTGACTTTGTAGGTATGCCGATAACCACACACAGTGAGGCAAACATCAGCTTGAGATTAAATGTCATATGTATTGAAATGGGAGAAAGTCTAATTCAACAAGTACTTGCTCCTGTGTTTCCCTTCATGGGCTTTAAACACTTGTTTTGTTTAAACATGGTCACACAATTGCAGTGGACAATGTTTGGTTACCAAGTAAAAGTAGCAATCCAGCTACTTGTCTACAAGCTGCTGGAAACCCCTTGAGATCTAAGGGATTTCTTTATTACCTGTTGCCAGTTTCTTCCAGTTGACAGCTTGTCCCTTCTATGTTTGGTCCTGGTGATTACCAGCCTCTAGGGACCAGCCAAGGCAGGAACCACGAGACTTCAGCCTATCCCTTCTCTGACCCCCAGCCAAGCCCCAGGCCAGCAGCACAACCAGGCAGGAGAGCTCCAGGACAGGGTTTATATAGACATCAGTGAGTTACTAATGAACTAACGTGTGCTTCCAATTAGTGCTGCTCTGCTGTCCTGAGTGGACTTAATCATCCCATAGCCTTGCAGACCCTCTGGCACACTCCAGCAATCTCTGACTCCTGCTTTCAGGTGCTAGCAGGAGCTTGTCTTCAACCAGCTGTTTCAGGAGAGGCTGTTCATCAGCAATTTTTATTTTTCCCTAGTTGCTCCACTGTGTAATTATGGTTACAATAACTTATGGTAGCACTCTTCATTTTCTGATTGCTTCCAATTGCAGGTCAATAAAACTGGTGTTCTGCTTCTTGCTTAGGAAAGGGTGGGTATTTTCCGGCAGCAAGGCAAATACTTTATGTTAACAACAAAGCAAATACCAAACAAGAGGGAGCATGAGGCACCTGTGGCTCCTCACAGCCTGGGCTGAAAAGAAAATGTTCGCCTTCTAAGTATGGTCACCCTTGGTCCTTTCGGGCAGGAGCAGCGTATCCCAGTCACCACCCCACGGGCAAGGCAACCGTGAACTCATCTCTGGAATCAGCTGTTGTCTCCTCACCGGATCATGAGTCATTTCCACTCTAGTTATGACTCAGTTGACTGGAAACTTTGCCTGAGTGAGGGCTGGATGTCTTGTTCATGTTTCTCTAACACTCAGAGGTTTCTCTCAGTGGAGCCATGGGCAGGCACACCAGTGCTGCCGCTGGCTGCCAGGGCTGGGCAGGGTCACCCTGTGGGGCTGGACACTGGCAGCAGCACACGCTGATCTGCCCCTTTCTGCAGCTAAACATCATGGAAAGTGGTTAAACTCCAAGAGATGAGCCATCGTGCCTGTCGCTCGCAAGCAGCACTCGTGGCTGTGCCATCAGCAGAAAAGAAGCCCAATTACATCCCAGAAACATTTGGGGGTTCTTTGGTTTTCAACACTTTCCTCTGTTGCCCTTTGAAAAGCAAGTGTTTGTATAAATAACAGCCGATGCGTTTTCAAATAGCTCATCTCCCAGACAGTGTTTAGCAATAGAAATGAGCAAGGAGAAAACAGTTGCATATGATGTGAGAAACCCAACAGATGGGGCTGGGCGCAGCAGCGGGGCAGCCTGTGCCACTCTGCCAGCGCCGCTGGACCCGGCTGCTCTCCGCCTGCACAGCACCCGGGGCCACGGCAGCTCCCTCCTAGGGCTCAGCACTGGCAGGAAAGGGCTCTTGATGCTGCAGATTTTGTGCCTGCTCATTTCATGGGAGTGCCTGTGTGTGAGGGGCTGGCTGGACACGGCGAGCTGCGTGGCAGGTGTGGGCAGAGCCCCGCAACTGCATCTGGGGTCTCTTTGCTGCGGCTCTGCCCAGTCACCGGTGTTGTGCCTGCTTGGGGAGGGCTGGAACGAAGCTGTGCTCCCAGGGCTGGTTTCTCAAGGAAGCAGCCTGCCGGGATGCGGGTATTTATCTGCCAGGAGATCTCAAATTTACTCAAAACAGGCAGGAAGCCTCCTGAGAACAGCCGACCCATTTGATACACCAGAATGTGTACCGAGCTCGTGGGGTGACTGGGGACAGTTCTTAGAGTTACGTTAATAACACAAAACTCCACTTGTATTTCCAGAGTTACAGAAACCGCAAAGATATCAGACCATTTAATCACTTGTTTTACTGCCTGTGCTGCGTGTTGTGGTGAGGTGCTGCATACCAGACTGACGGGTTCTCACTGATGGCTCCTGTCACCACCACACGTTGCTGCTGGAGCACATCCCCGGGAGGGAGCCAGGGCTCCCCAGCCTCACCAGCAGCTCCTTTGCTCATCCACCCCGCTCTGTGCCCTCCGTCCCTTGGGAACTGCAGCTCAGGGCAGGCTCCAGCTCCTCCACGCTGACCCTGCGCTTGGAACTCGTCTGCCAGGCTGACTGGGAGCAGGGGACGTGCCCTCCATGGCCTCCCAGTCACTCCAACAGGGATCTTCTAGGCATGCTGCTGCAACTGCTTCAATGCCAGTGGGATGGCAGCAGCTCTTCAACAGTGGCTCTGCTGGGGCTTGGTCACTTCTGCTGCTTCACCAGGAGCCTTCCCAACTGGCAGGTGTCTTGGCAGCCCACACACGGGGTTTTTCCATTGAGGTTTGATGTAGCTTAAGAATGACTAATAATAAGAAATATTCTCAGGGTGGTTCTTCCAGTGTCACCACATCTCCTCTGTGCATGGTGACTTGTGCTGTGACTTCAAATCCCTGCTAAGCAAGCCTTCCTGCTGCCTGCCCACTGGTGTCACCCTGTCAAATCTGGGATGCTTTTGGCCGAGCAAGGACATCAGTTCTGGAGAAAAACAAGTGAGTTGGGGCCTGGAGCTCTGTTTTGGAGCTGTGTCTCCTCCAAACCCAGCTAATACACCCCCAGCACTGGCAGCACAGCCTGTGGTCCTGACCCCACATCCTCTGTGTTAGCAAGGAGGAGGAGGAGAGGAGCTTCCTGTTCACGTGGCCATGGGCAAGCCCACAGCGGGTAGAGCTGCCTCAGAAAGCCAACAGATGGGGATGGGGTGGGTCCTGGTCCACGCTTCAAGCTGGATGTGAAAACGTAGGAGAAAAGAGCAATCTTCTTTTGGGTTGAGAGACGAAAAGACTAGAACTCCTTTAAGGGTTGTCAAAAATGAGGTAATTGCAGCTTTGACATATCCACCCAGGAAAATGGCTCGGCGCAGACAAGGCAGCTGTGGGTGGCAGAGCATCACATGGCACACGAGAGCTGGAGCCAGAAGCACTCACAGCAAAAGCAAAGATGCAGCCCTTTGATGGGGTGGACCAGCAGCTCTTGGGTGATGCCAGTGAGAGCTGTGTCTTCTCCACCCTTCGAAACACAAGGACTGACCCAAAGATGTGCCGCAGCACGGCCAGGTCAGACCCATGGGGTGCTGGGCAGGGCAGTGAGCTCCCCGGCCTTACAAAGCTGGGTCCAGAGTGGGTACGTTCACAGCAAAGGCCCCCAAATGCCACCTCTGAGCTTCTGCTCCCCGGTCTGGCAGAGCCTTCCAGGCTGCAATTCACAGTGTCCATAAATTGCCCATTTGTTAGTGGCTTTACTGTTTTGAGAGCCGATTACAATGTTTGCCTTGGGTAACCAAGGAACCTGAAATGCTGCAATTTATCCTCTCACGGCATTATCTGCCATGGACCCTTGGCCTTGTGCTCATCAGGCTGGTGGTAACGGGGCTGCCCTGGAGATCCTTCCTGCCTTAATGACTGTGGAGCATGTCAAGAGGCCAGGCTGATGCCAGGCAGGCAAGGGGTGGGCAGGATTTCCTCTGCGAATTAAACTGCAACGAGATAAGGAAATCAAACACCCGCCGGTGTGTGGCAAAAAAGCGGCAGTGCTTGGCAAAAGGTTTGTCTGCTCCAGGAGCGGTGTGGCAAAAAAGGGGCAGTGCTTGGCAAAAGGTCTGTCTGCTCCAGGAGCAGCTCTTCTCCCCATTCTGCCCTGCAGCTGAGCACTGAAATTTGGGGACAAGGACCAGCTCGAGAGATGCAGCAGCCATCCCTCCTGGAGCACGTGCTTGCAGCTGGGGCGATGCAAACCCCCCACTGCACAGACTCCATCCTGCTAGTGAATGACGGCAGTTCTATATCTGTCTGTCTGTCTCTAGAGTTACGTGTCCAACCCAGCTCATAGCTCAGGTGCCCTCCCCATGCCCTGCTCACGCAGGTCCCACTCCTACTGGCATGGTCCTGGGCAGGCTCATGAGGTCCCCTGCTCCGTCCTCACACGGAAACCTCAAGTGAGCACAATTTGCATTTCCCGTCTGCCAAATGAGCAAAGCCCAACTCAGCAGTTTCGTCCCCGTTCCCCCCACCATGTGTTTGACGCAGAGCGGAAATGGTGAGGAGCTGAGGAGCTGGCAACACTAACGCTTTATCTCACTGCCCTTCCAGACGTGCATTTTCCATAGTTGTTCTTCAGAGAAAAAATGTCACAGTTGTGCCAACCGGTCTCCCATCCGTACATCCCATCATGCTCACAGCTCCTGCTGGGGCTCTGAGGTGCTGTAACGCTGCACAAAATAGGTACTGAATCAGTAACAAAACTGAGTTACTCTTTAGCCAGCACAATGCTCAGTTTAAATTCCCTTCCTCTGTGCAGTAAGTGTGTTGTGAATCCTTCGGCACTAACCTGTCTTGCCAGCAAACTCCACGTACATCGTTAGGAGACTCCAAAAATGTGTATTGGAGCAAATGTTAAAGAACCATTTATTTCCCTAAATATCAGAGCAGCAGTCTTGGCAATGAGTGTCATCAGAAAAGCTCAGTTTTCTACCACGGTGATTTTCTGCCATGGACAGATCTGCTTGTGTTTTGCTGAGAACAGACAGTAAAGAAAAATAAAACTCTCTTTTTCCCTAAGGAATGAAATAACATCTCTGAGTTAATTGTAGAACAAAAGAGGCCTCGATTTCTGCCATCCCTCATGGAAAGAGCTGGATCCAAATATACGTAAATTAAAAATAAAAAGGTATAAACAGTGCTTCCTTCCTACAGACCCTCCCTGGTAAACCTGCACGCTGGCAGCCTCCCGAGCCCAGCTGCCTCCAGCTCATCTTCCTGTTTGCAGAGGCTGCTCTGGCACGGAGCTGAGCTCCTGGGGAGGCTCCCGGCACTTTGTACCCTCTCAGGACCAGTTCCCTGAAAATAGCTTGTTTTCAGTAGCATCCCTGATCAAGTAAAGACTCAAAGGCTTTCCTTCCTCCCCAGCACCTTCATCTGTGGCTGACACCTTCTGTCCGGGGAAGCTGTTGCTGCAGGGCTGGGTGAGCTGGGTGCTGTGTCTTGTGCCTCTCCACTCAGAGCCGCTCCACTGTGTTCTGTGGCAGAATGGGACAGAAATTCCCAGCAGAGCCCAAGCCAGAGGGACTGGCAAGCGAGTGCTGCTGCTGTGGGAGCCTGCGTGGGGACACCATGAGAGCTTGGGGACACCAGGGGGGCTTGGGGACACAGGGAGCACTGGCCCTGTGGACACCCCAACAGCGGGACCCTTGTGCCTTTCTGGTTTTGGAGCCATCAGTTCCTTACCCCATCAAAAAGGGCCTGTGAGGTTTTGTTTATTTTCATGGGAATTACTGCTCCTTGGGGAAAGCCTCTGCTTCCACCCCGGAGGGGATTACTGCAGCCACAGCACCAAATCCCTCTGCCCATTACACCCATGTAAATCTAGAGTAAATCCCTTTAAGCCATTGGGGCCACTCTGGGCTTACCCCGACATAAATGGCCATACTATAAATAAGACCTTGGTTTGATTAGAGAACTAAAGGCAGGAATAAAAGCACTCACAAGATACCCAGGGGAAATATGAGCTCTCACCCTACAAGTAATTATGCTGACAATGACAAATTAGTCCATGAAGTCCCCATCCCGGAATTCTCACCACAGCAGGAGATTTCCACAAAACACGACAGGTCAGACCCGGGGGTAGCTGAAGGATGGAGCAAGGCACACCCAGAGCCTTCACCCCTGTGGCAACCAAAGTCCTGCTGGTCCTGGCAGAGGGATCCCCAGTTCCTGAGGTGGGCAACATCCCACCAGGCTCCCTGCGGCTGCAGGAGGGGACTCAGGAGAGGGAAAGAGTCAGGGCAGTGGAGGGGATGGAAAGAGGAGGTAATGGGACTTGATTGAACCCCCCAAATGCTCCCTTGGGGACCTCAGTGGCATCCAGACCCACATGCCATTTGGCTCGGAAGAGGCACAGTTCAGCACGAACCCCTCATGAGCTCGTGTCCCTGTCTGGAGAAAGCCTGAGCTCTGCACACTTCTCACACTGTGCCCATGTTTGTGTAGCCATAAAGGCCCCACTGCCTCACACAAGTCTCTCTTTGGGCAGAAACCAGGCGTTATCAGCATGATTATTGGTGATAATGCAAATAACATTCTGCAGATGATGAGCATCTTTCATCATCACGAGATGGAGCTACCTGGGATGAAGGTGACTGTCCCCATCCAGCCAGTGGCATCACTGGTCACAGATGAGGGTGGAACAGAGGGTGAACTCCAGTCAAGTACACAGAGAGTTTGAAGAGGCTGAAAATAATTGTCTAACTTGAAAGGGAGCCAGAGCAAAGGAGCCAGCAGTGCTCTTCAGAACATGTTAACGGCCTTTTAAATGATGCCAAAGGGCCATGCCTTCAGTTCGACGTTGGATCGAAGAGGCTGCATCTTCCATCATTTGTCTCAATTTTGGATTTTCACTCAGGAACAAGAAGGGCAGGTGTGTATTGATCAGAGGTGAGCAAACGCTTTGCAGACCTCTGTTTAAGTACCACGAATACCACTTGTTTCCAAAGGGCTGTTAGAGCCCAGCAGCAGTCTCTGTGTCCACCTCGGTAATACCTAATCCTGGACTATTTTAGACTGAGAAGCAGGTAAAGAGTCAAAATTAAGAATAATTCAGTAACCCTCATACTAAGTACATAGATTTATTTTGGGCAGCTGTGCCGGGCAGCTCATCTCCTGCAGCGGCTGCTCCCTGGCTGAGGAACAGCACTTTCCTCCCTCTCTCTTTTAAGAGAAGGAAGCTCCTGTAAGTCGCACTCTGCTGCAGTTAAATGATTAGCTCTGGTCAAAAATAAGAGGTGGGAAGAGAGCTCAGGCCCTTGGCTCCAGCATTTCACCCCGTTCTCCCTCCCCCAGCCTTGCCATACTTAGATGCAAAATTATCAGCAGAAGAGTTTATAAAATGTCAAAACAGTTTCTCTCATGTCAGCAAAACAATTTGTATAAATAATGCTTCGTTAACAAATCTCCTGCCAGCTCAAATCTCCCTTTCATCTCCCTGTGATTTGTTTTATGGTTACTTTTCTGGAATTTTAAAACAGTCTCTCCTGAAGAGCAAGGATGGAAAGTTCTGTGCAGTGGCGGGTGCGTGGCAGGCACCAAGCTTCTGCAGGATCCCGCATTTGCTGCCATCTTCCAGGAGCCTGATAAGAGCCCCTTGAAAAGGCTCGTGCAAAGAAACGGGAGGTGATTTCCCCTCGTGTTACACGGGAGGTGAATGCTCAAAACTGCTGTTGCCTGACGGGTGATGTCTCTGTATCGCTGTGCAACGAGTCAGAGAAGTGCCTCTGGAAGCAAAATATTCCACTCACAGCCCCAGGTGCTTTGGGAGGAGGGAACAGCCTCGGGCTGGGAGAGCTGGATAACTGGGGGAACCACAGCTCCCACGGGCTGGGAAAGCTGGATAACTGGGGGAACTGCTGCTCCCACGGGCTGGGAAAGCTCATGGGTGAGTGGATTTGGCATCGAGTGGGGTCCTGTGCCAGTTGCTCTGCCCTGGCTGCGGCTTCACCCACTCCATAGCCACACCTGAAGAAAAGTGTAAAAAAAATATCTAATTATAATGCCATTAATTTTGAAATGCACAGAAATATCATTCGCCCAAACCCCTGCCCCTGTGTTCCCACCCTGTTTGTACTCGAGTTCCAGGGGCTGACAACCAGGAGCCGTTTCAAAGCTGCAGCAGCCGCATCCCTGCTGTCTGACGGGCAAACCCACCGAGCCATACTGGTTTGACAGCCCCATCTCCCTCCTACACAGGCGCTGCGCTCCCTAACGAGCCGAGCCAGAAGAGCAAACAGAAACACTCACTCCCAGCTTTCGGGAGGTTTAAAATCCAAAGCCTCGTCATCCAGCTGAGCAAAACCACAGTGGGAGCGTTGGTATCGCACCAGTTCTCCCTGTTTTCCGAGCACGGGTTTCAGTTCTGGAGCAGCATCTCTGGCCACCCAGGCACAGGGTGCTGAGCGTGCCCGGCTGCACCAAGCAGCCACCCGGGGAGGGGACGATGCCATCCCATACATGGAGACGGCGGCTGCCGGGGACCTTCACCGGCCCCCTGGACTTAAAAGGAGCGAAGCTTTTCTTGCAGCAGCTGTGGGGCAGGAGCTGGCAGCCTGCTTGGGAGAGCTGCAAACCCACTCGGCACGAAACATCTCCTGGCAGTGTCCCTGCTCTCCTACAAAGAGTCTGGGCCCGTTTCCTGCGGTCGGCAGGTTGTCGGCGCGTGCCCATCCCCACTGCAGTGTCCTGCGAAGCCCTGGAGCGATGCTGGTTGCTCCACTCCCACTCAGAGTGACAGACCGTGGGGAGGAGGGACAGGCTGTCTCTGCAGGAGGTGCCCAGGTCACCACGCATGCTCCTTGAGAAATCAAGCAAAGCCACAAACTGCTGCCTCCCAGGAATTAAAATGCATTGAGAACGCCAGCGATGCAGTTATCCCAGCACTGCCGGGGGCCTCGTGGCATTAATGCTCTTTATCACCACCCTGATCTCTCCCACTGACAGACCCTGGGCTTAGGCTGCTCTGCAGGGCTGTGGCCACACGTGCCGTGGGCTATGATCACATGTGGCAGCAGCACAGGGTGCAGAGCAGCAATGCAGAGGGCTGGGAGGCAGCGGGGGCAGAGGGCAGGGGCTCCCACATTGCCACACAGCCGGACACCGGCTGTCGTGGGCAGGGGTGCTGGGCTCCCCGAGACCAGCACTTTACACACCCTTTACCTCTACTGTTCTGCCTTAAATACCATTCAGGACCAGCCAGGACTGGGAGAGCAGCACGTACACATTTGCACCTTCTCTGGCTGTTGCAAACACCGCGGGTGAGTCACCGGGAGAAATCCTCTGATTTCCAGCACAGTTCAAGCTCAGGGAAGGGGATTTGGAAGAGATGGGGAGCTTTCTATATTTGATTCTCCACTGACAATTTGCTTTTGACAGGGGTTGAAATCATCTTTGGAAGAAAATCTGGATTCTACGGAGCGTGAACGGTGTCTCTCAGCACAGCAGCGTGTGTCCCGGGGGCAGAGCTTTCTCCATGAAAAATACCAGCTGTGTTTTTTTAGCATCGCTCTGCTCCCATATCCAAAGGGGCAGGTGAAACGATGTCCAAACGGGAAGTTTCAGAAGGAAACCAAAAGGACCAACCCTGCTGCTGTCCAGCCCTTCCCAGCTCACAGAGAACTCGATCAAGACCAGCTTGACCCTCCTTTTTCTACAGATGGAGAAACTGAGGCACAGAGCAGTGACATGACATTGCTCACCACACCAGGCTCCAGACTCCTGGTGGCTTCTTATCCACCAGACCACTATCACTCTCTGTTAGACCAGATGTGACCCTGCTTCACATTCACATCCTCTCTGCTTTGCTTTCACTTCCGTTCAAGGTGGGGAAGAGCCAGGACAGCACTCGCCACTTGCCACTCACCACCTCTTGGTTCATGAGCTGCTGCTGCTGCTTGTTTTTTTCCTTTAACGTTACATTTTAAAGTCCCAGAAGATAAAAAAAAAAAAAAAACCAACCCTTCTCCACACCTCCTGACACAAGAACAGAAGCAAGGAGCAAGGAACGAGAGCGCGGTACCTTGATGCCTCAAAGCGACGAGGCCTGACGGTGGCCAGGGCACATGGGCACCAGGCAAGCGCCAGCTCCGGGGGCTGGCAGGGAGCCTGGATCCCTGAGCAGGGTGCGTGGGCAGGGCTGCTGTGAGGAAGCTGCTGCCTTCTCCCTGCAAGCATTTCACAGCCCCACCAGAACAAAGGAGGTTGTCGCTGTTGTTGGCTCACTTGATAAGATCACTGTTGTGGGATTTTTATTTTTTGCATCTGTGTGTCCTTTAGAAATACTTTTTTTTTTTTTTCTAGAAAATCTGTTCTCATCCCCTCCACCTCCAGTTTGAAAAGGGAATCTGTGCTCAAAGCCACAGCTGAGATTGCAGATAGACCTTCCCTTCCTGATCCTTATCTCACCAGGATGTAGGAGGACCCTGGGGGAATAGCTGGAAGCCTTTCGCTGGAGCCATCCAAGAAACAAGCAAGCTGACTACAGCCTTTAAATGGCAAATCCATCAAGCACTCGGGGACCAGGATCTGAAACCCTGTTTAACCCCATCGATCTACGACATCCCTGGGCTCTGCCATACGGGAGCTGCCCCAGCACACAGCTCAACCCACTCTGGGCAGGGGCTCCTCCTCCAGCTGCCTTCACCACCGAGCTCCGTGGGCACCACCGCGCCAGCTAAACAACACGAGCTAAAAATACACCTTCGAGTCCTAATCTGAACCAAAGCTTTAAATTGCTGGCTCATAAAGTTACTCCAGCTGCAACCCGCTCACAGGCGGGTAGTTTTGTGTTGCAGCAGATCCACATCATGTTCGCTCTGGCCCAGAGCAGACTGTGATGTCTGACAGACTCTCTGCCTTCACTCGATGGCTGATGCCCACCGGATACCACAGAGGAGCAGAAAACTGAATCCTGAACCTTCAGCAGCTGAACCTGATCTTTCTTACTCACACTTCCTCCAGCTGCCACCAGCTTTATCAGCCTGATCGAGGCAGCCTGCCTCAAATCACAACTGCTTTTATGAAGCTGTATCACTGCGTGTGGCAGCAGAGGCAACTACACACCCCGAGTGCAGCCCATAACTAGCAGAAGGCTTCCCTCATGGGGCAGCAGGTACTGATGTGGACACACCGGCACACGCGGAGTCCAGCCGGCAGCAGCGGCAAGTGGGGGGTTGCCAGCACCGACGGCAGAGCTCTGCTGCCTGAGCTCGGCCATATGTCCCTCTAAGCCTCTCGGCGGGAGAGCAGCATGTGCTTGTGGGAGGGTAATTTGGGAGAGAAGTAAAGGAGGGAGCCCTTCGGTCGGGATCTGGGGTTGGGTGCCTGTAAATAAACGCTGAGAGGGGGAGGGCAGAGTTGGTTTCCACACCAAGATGCTCCCTGATCCCACGCTTTGGCCCCATTTGGCTGCTCTATGCAGGGAGTTTAATCACTTCCCAAGCTGTAAAAAGCTCCAGCCCAGCATTTCCTGACACTGGGGCTGAAGGAGACCAGAGGGAGAGGAGCTGAGTGCCCCGGAGGAAGGATGCAGGCCCGTGAGGAGTGAGGCAGCGCCCCGGGGTACCCCAGGGCTGGGGAGGCAGCCGGGCTCACGCTGGGCAGGGGTAGCAGAGGGCACAGGCTTGTCCCCCCCTTGCTGACAGAGGAGCCACAGCCACCCAGCAGCCTGGTTCTTTCATATTTAGGCCAGGAAACAGATGCTGTCTGGCTGAGGAAACATCTGAAGAAAATAAGTGCACCTTGTGCCTTCCCCGGCAGGAACCAGCAGGAACAGGGGGTGCTGGGCGGAACCGCCCCAGTTGGGCCCCAGTCGGGGCAGGTGCAGCTCAGCTGCTCAACGGCTTCGCTCTCGGCTGCAGCAGCAGGGATGGGGTCCAAAGGGCTTTCGTCCAGGGCTTTTGTTTCTCCTTCAAAGCCCGGGAAGGTGGGGAGAGGAAAGTAAGGATTAGCTGTGTACCTGTTGGGATGGTGCTGGTCCCCTCCTCCCGCAGTTACAGCCACAGCAGCCCCTCGAGGGTCATGAAATAGCTGATGAAGCATTTGTCACCTCACCTACAGCCTGGGAGACGTGGGCTCAACGTACTGCACAGTCTGGGTCCAAAGCAAGACCCCTTCCCTCTGCTCAGCAGCAGGTTCCCAGTCCCAGGTCACACACGTACGTAGGCACATGGACACCGGTTACTGAAGTCAGGCATTTTTCTGACCACAGTTACTACAAAGGACAGAGAGAAAGAAACCCAACAGCCTCTGCCCTGGTAGGACCAGCAGTATTGTGGGCATCTTTTAGACAGAGCCAGTGTCCCCATGGGAAGCACCTGCCTTCTAAGAAGAAGCTGTAGGATGATTCAATGCTATTAAATTTCATGGGCTGGTGCAGCCAAAACCTTGTGGAAAGGCTGCTTGTTTTCCTTCTGTTTCAAAGCACATTTCCACAAGTGGGTGCTGCTGCCCCATTGAGCCAGTTCAGAGTATTTTTCAGACCATGAAGCACCCTCCCGCCAGCAGCTGTGCCCTGAGCCCATCCCCCCCACCAGCCTGGGTCTTCTTGATGGCACTTTGATGGCTGCTGTTTGTGCAACCAGAAATCTGTCAGCCAGGGTCCAGCTTCTTGATACATCCTACAGTACCTTGGCATTTATGGAGCCAGGTTTGCTCCATGGGCACGTGCCAGAGCATGTCTTCATAGCTCCACCAATTTAAGAAACAGTTGCCTTAAATAGAGCTGAAAAGACAAAGTAAAAACTCTTAAAGGAAGAGCTGTCAGCAGGAGTGCCAGAAGCTCACATCAGCTCTCCTGCCGCACCACTGGGCTGCCTGTGGGAGCCTCACACAGCACTTCATGGCCAGGAGGAGCTTCGGCAGAGGTGGCTTCTGCCCCAGCTCACCCTGCAGCAGCAGAAATATTTGGGCCAGCCCAAGAGAGAGGGACAGGGCTTCAGAAAGGGGTACTCCGGGAGGCTGAGGGAGACCCCATATCTTGTCAGGGTACCTGTTGGGACCTGGGTCTGCAGGGAACCCACTACCACCTCCCAGGAGGTGCTGTCTGGGGCCTGAGCTCTGCCAAACCCCACCCCCTGCCCCAGAGCACAGTAAGGATTTTGATTAAGAGAGCACAACGCACGTAAGCACGATCCACACTTGTCTCTTCCCCTGCACCCTGTTCCAAACCTCTCACACCTTTTGCCTCAGAATTTCAAAGGAGTTTCTTTGTTTTAGGAGTTAGCTGGGATCCTGAACTCAGCCTCGCAATGCCCAGAGCTTAATTAGCTGAGCACAGAAATATACACACAGTTGTTGCATTGATGCATGATCTGAGAAATAAATCTTGGTGCCTGGGTCGTTGTGACCCCACTCCTGTTGCTCCCACGCTGTTTCAGTTTGTGTATCCAGCCTGGGCAGACTGACGAGTGGGGCACAGCTCAGTGCCCACTCCCAGTTCTGCTGTGTGCTCTGTGCTAGAAATAACTGACCCCAACTTCTGAGCAGGATGTATGTCCTCAGATTGAAAGTGTTTCTTCAACTTCTGTATTTTGAAGGCATGGATCGCAGGGTCCATGGCTGAGCTGGCATGAGACAGTGGGATGCCCAGGGACTGTGGGTGGTGCAGGATGGGCAGAGGTACAAAATGCAGTTCAGGATGCCCAGAGGTAGCCAAGAAGTCACAGGCAAGAAGAGGATGAGGGCCAGATATTTGGTCATTTTGTGTTCCTTCCCACAAACGGCTCCTCCTCCTGGAAGACTTGCAGAGTTCAGGCTTCAAATGATGTAGAAAATCTTGGTGTAGAGCACACACGTGTTGAGCAAGGGAAGGAGGATCCAGGCGAAGAAGCTGAAACACACCACATAATCCATTCTCATCACAGCCAAATAGCAACACTCGATGCAGTGGGAATTCCCATGTGCTGGTTCCACCTCAGCACAAGGACCGGCCCCACCTGCATGGACAGAAGCCAGCAGAGTCTCAGAATCCTTTCCTTCCTGACAGCTGCCCTGTACCCAAGAGAGCAGGTAACATCAGCCATGGTAGATTTGATTCTTCAGAAAAAGAAACTCCATTATTTAGGAACTTGGGCTTTTAAGTAATTTTTTTTTTTTTTTTCCTGGTTGGTCTCATTCAAATTATGCACAGTTCTGTGCAGTTGGTCTTTTGCAGCTTCTGACATTTAAAATGTATTTTAAAACTACAGCAGAACCCCAAAAGGTCACTGATCCCTTCTAAACAAGAACCCACAGACGCAGGTCAAATCCTTTCCTCAGAAATACTGGCAAATTTTGACCTGCATCAGCAGAGCGGGGCAGGGGCATTAAAGCCCCTATAGCTCGACAGGAGCAGATGACAGAAAAAGGAAGCTGGCAGCTGAGGTCGAGCGAGGAGATGCACAGCGAGCACAGGAAGTGGGAGGGCTGGTACCCGAGCAGGGCTGGCAGCCAGCACAGACAGTTCCCATGTCTGCTCAAGGCTGCAAAGCGCCAGCTGCCCGCTCCAGCCCAGGTACTCCCCAGAGGAGTAAGGTGTTCAGCGTACAAAAGCCTAGCACACATCTCAGCAGGGACCTTCTCGTGCCCCTCCTGCTGTTTATCTCCTGCACCCACAGATAGCCTGGCTCAGAATTCATTAGCAAACCAGCATGGCCAAGTTCATTTGCAGACTGGGACTGTCTAGAGACAGCTCACCATTTTCCAGCAGTAATTCTACCAAAACACCCTCTGGTCAGGAAGCAAGAAGCACTTACATCAGTATCGAGGAAGCAGAATTTGTCCAACTCTTTGACAGCAGAGAATAAAGAAATTTCATTTATTTTTGGTGCTCTCTCTTCCCAGGGCCGATTTCACTTCCCCATCCTCAGTTTTGCTGGAAGAGATGAAGGACTTGGTGTCTGGGAAACCAAACACTACCCACATTTGCTTAAGTCTTCATTACACTAAAAGGGCACCATCCTCCCCATCATTTACTTGCCACGTGCACATCCCTGGAGACCGTGCATTTCCCTGTGCCCCAGAGCCGGGTCACCCTGCGACTCGTGGGCTGACACGAGCTCACAGGTTTCTATCTTCCCAGTTTCATCTGAAATGGGAGCAGCTCTTTCACTGCAGGCTCACGTCAAGGAGCAAGGCGCTGGGTGCACCGCAGCAAGCAGATTGCAGCTTTCACCCCCCTCTCCCTGCTACTTCCCACGCCTTTCCTCAGTTTCTCCACCTCTGATAAACAAAGCATAGGAAAGTGTGCTGCTCTCTGAACTTGACTGGGTTGGTCACCACACTGATTTCTAGCAGAAATGAGCACTCTCACTAAAAACATCCCCTGCATTACAAGGATTCTTCTCAGACTGAGAAGGGTCCAAGTAAAGAGCACTTTTGTCCACCTCAGAGCCTTGACTGTAACGGTATAGCCTGAATTAAATGGTGTACTGAAATATTACAAAACACTCTTCTAACATCCCCTGAACAGCCTCATTTCCTATAGTGACTGCAGAGTGATTATCTAGATTGATAAGCAGCAGCTTTGCAGTCAACTCTGGTCACAGCTCTCCCACTTCCAAGCCACAGTTTTAGAAGAGGAAGCAGTTACAGCATTTGTTTATGGGTTACTGGTAAGCAGGCTTGTGGAAGCTTTTCCTTTTTTTTTTTTTTTGTCCTTCAAAATAGCTTCCTAAAGCTCTTTGCTGATCCTAGGCTGCTGAAGAGATGCTGTGAGCTTCAGAAGGTGTGTCCAGAGGGGGAAGCATTTTCTGGATGCTAAGGTATTTGCAGTCCTGGGAAAAAGCAACAGCTGATTTGCTGCCCGGGTGCTAAGGATGTGAAATACTGGAAGAGGTTGGCACACCAGAGTCACTGGAACAACCGAGTACCAGCCACCGTGGACAAACCCACACACGGTTATCGATGCCCACACTCCCTTCTGCAGCTCAAGCCAGGGTGGGAACATCTCCAGCAGCTCGTCATGCCAAACGACAGCCTGGCACTGAGCAGCCTGCATGGGTTTTACATCGGTATCGAGTGCTTGGTTGCTTTGTTTGCCACTTTGGGTAACATCCTGGTCATCTGGGTGGTGAAGCTGAACTCTGCCTTTCAGAACACGACTCTGTACTTCATCGTTTCCCTGGCACTGGCTGATATTGCAGTGGGGATCTTCGTCATACCCCTGGCCATCGTGGTGAGTCTGGGCATCAGCACCCACTTCTACACCTGCCTGTTTATGTGCTGCCTGATGGTGGTTTTCACCAACGCGTCCATCTTCTCCCTCCTGGCCATCGCCATCGACAGGTACCTGCGGGTGAAGCTGCCAACCAGGTGAGCGCTGGACCACCACAAGCCCCTCTGCCCACCTCATTCCTGCCCTGCCTCGGCCCCACGGGTGCCACTTCCTCTCTCCTCCTGAACCTGGCCCTTTTCTAACAAATATTTACTCGAGTGCACGCTCGTGGATGGAGAAAATACCTGTGCCTAGAAGTCCACCCGAGAGGAGATTTCTAGAGCAAGAACCGGTCCCTGCAGTTGACGCAGCACAGAGAGACCCCGGGGGTGTTGGGGTGGGGGGTGATAGCTCAAGGTCACCGATGGTCAGAATTCGGCCACAGGAGGAGTATGTGGTCAAACAGCTGAATTCTTCAGCTGGTACAACCAAGGCGGCCGACAAATAAGACAGGACTGCTAATAGCAGATAAGCAATAGCTAGTCAAGGAGAGCGCAAGGAGAAACGAAATAGCTGAAAACATCCAGTTATAAAGAGGGGAAGCTAAGCTTAGCTCTTGTGGGTGCTGGGAAGTAACTGCTACAAATGAAGAGTTAGAGCTTATTTCAAAATAAGGTTTGGTCTCCGTCCATCCCCTGCACCAAAAAAAGAGAAAAGCTAATGCTCCTTTTTGTGACAAAAAACCCCGTAGTATTTGAACGTGCCAATTCTTGAAAACTTCCTTAACTATTTTAAACACTTCTGGTTAACGTGACCTGGGTTTTCTCCCCAACAGATACAAAATAATCACTACAGAGAGAAGAATTTGGTGGGCACTGGGTTTGTGCTGGTCTGTGTCCCTGCTGGCAGGATTAATCCCCATGTTTGGATGGAACAAGACAGAACCACGACACTCTAGCATTCTCAGCTGTCAGTTTACCTCTGTGATAAGAATGGATTACATGGTGTATTTTGGCTTCTTCACAGGAACTCTTGTCCCTTTGCTCATCATGTGCGCTCTGTATGTTGAAATCTTTTACATCATCCGGACAAAACTGAGTCAAGGTACAACCAGTATGAGAGGGGTAGGAGCTTTTTATGGACAGGAGTTCAAGACAGCCAAATCCCTAGCACTTGTTCTCTTCCTGTTTGCAATATCCTGGTTGCCTCTGTGCATTATAAACTGCATTTCCTATTTTTACCCTAAGTATCAGATCCCCCCGTGTTTGATGTACCTGGGAATCCTGCTATCCCACGCCAATTCTGTCATGAACCCCATTGTCTATGCTTGCAAGATAAAGAAGTTCAAAAACACGTACCTTTTAATTTTAAGGACCTATATCCTGTGCAAAAGAACCAAGCCCAATTCTTACAGAGCAAACAACAGACTAACAGTTGTAAATAAAGAACAAAAGTTGCCCTGCCAGCATATACCAGACCACAGATAAATCACTTTGCTTTAAGAAACTCGTGAACAAATGTGTTTCAGCTACTCCTGCTCTTGCACAAACTGTTTTATGACAAGTCCAAGTTCCTCTTACTCGACCTGATGCACATTTGACCATTTATTTGATCATTTATGATCTTCTCCATTACCGTACCCCGGAGAATTCTGCTTGGTGGTTGCTGTACCAAGCCCAGATCTTCCAGACAAGCATCTTCATTTAACAGGCCCTTCCAATTTTAATTTATTGGCTTGGGCATTATTTGGTAGACCAGTGACCCAGAGCACTGTTGACAATGCAGACGTTTTGCTCCTGGTTCCCTAGCTCAGATCCACGACCAGCTGGTAAAAACAGAGAGTTTGTTCATTTCCAGTTTTAACTCAACACCGAGAAGTCATTTTGTGGTAATTTTGATTTACCTTTTTGCCCTGTTAGAGGCTCTTTACTTACACACAGCCAGACTTGGCCCGACTTGGTTTTTTTGTCCAGTAGCACCTGTCCAGTAAAACTACAACACCTTTGTGTCCACCCCACTGCAGCTGACCTGCACTGGGCAGGTCTCCTCACTCCCTGCTCACCATCCCAGCTGAAAGGCCAGAAGCTGCACTGGCTTTGGTGACCTTCCTTTTCTTTGGGGGAGATCCTGTCAGTGGGAGACTTTAATTGCTCAGCCCAGACTCCTGCAAAATTGACCTCAGATGGAGAAGAGGAGGTAAGAGCCAAGCTGATGAACACACTGAAGCTGTTCAATAACGAGCCATGCTGGGGGCAGGGGAGCAAACCAAGGAGAGATGATTGTCAGAAAATAAACTGATTTTATCTTTTAAGTTATTTCCTCCTATCCCAGCTACCTGACCAAGGACAGAATGACCTACCCCCAAGCCATCAAGGATGCATGGTCCTAATTTGTTAATATAAAACATCCATTCTGGGCATCCTTCCCGCACAGCATATTCCTGGGCTTAGTTCTCCCAGCAATCACAAACTGTTTTCCTAACACCCAATTTAAATGCAATTTGCTGCGAGTCTCCTCTCTCAACCTGAGCAACAGTCGCTCTTTTTGCAGCAACCTGTTCCAGACCTGAAGACTACTCTAAAGGTGTACGTAAATGTCTCTCTATATGTCTGTATTAAATAATTTCAAAATACAGAAGAGCTGCAGAAGATAAATTTTGTCCAGCGTTGTGTTGTTTTGGGTTTGGTTTTTTTACATAAGGATGGGTTGGGTCCAGTGAAAAAGAGGATAAACGTGTTCTGTGGTGTTTGCTGGTAATACAGCAGCCCACAGTCCAGGCATGTCCTGACTGACTGTTCTTACACCCTTTGTCTCCTTTGTCAGTTTAGACAAATTTGAGTCCAGTCAACTTGTGGTGCAGGTCAGCGTTGCAAAGTTTTCATTAATATTAGATGGATTTTATATTAATTCAGCCTGCTCATCTCCCACAGCAATTAAGAAGGGAGCCTGCATGAAATATCCACGCTGTTTTAGTCGGTGTCCTCACGAGGATGGCACAGCAGTGGCAGTAAACATCACCCCACAGCTCACACAGCCCGGTTTTAAGGAACACGGGTCAAGCTGAAAATAGGTCATTAAAGGCCAGGCTCTTTTTTTCTCTCCATCTTTAAATAATAACGGTGGTCTAGAAAAAGCAGAAAAGGGAGTGCATCATTCTGTTACTTATCTCAGAAAGCACTGGCATCTGCTGCTTTAGCTGAAATCAGGCATCTCAGTTTATTATCTGATGTAACCCTTGTCACAAGCCAAAGTTCTGCCCTGTCACACAGCTCAACTCTATTAATAAACAGGCCAGCAAAGGAAGTCGCTGCGTAAGCACATCAGAATTTTGGTACATCTCCTCTCATTATCAGTTGTAAGAGCTGATTGCTTTCAGCAGAAAACCAGGTCCCATCTAAAGAGCAGAAAATTGTTCATTAAGAGGGAGAGGGTTCATCGGGGGACTTTTGCTAGTGGTAGGGCTGAGTGGAAAAGGTTCCTGCAGGTCTAGGTCCCTGATTCTCACTTCTATCAGTTATGCTGGGAACAGTTGGGGCTTCAGCCCCAGACAGAGAAACAGGCTGAACAATGCCTGAACTAGATGTGAAGGTGGGTGAAGGTGGATGAAGGCACATGCCAGGAGTCCACGCGTCTACAAACATCACCTGGGGAGAGCGAAGGATTGAGCTCTCCCATGAGAGCTGACTCACTGCTGGCTGAGGGAAATGCAGCCTGACATCACATTGATGTCACTGCTGTAGCTCTAGTAATCCATCCTTTTAACAATACAACCAGATGTCAGCTCCAAAACGCCAGGGAATATCCTAGGCCACCACTGTTTGTGCATCCTTCAAAACACCATTTAACCCGTGAGCCGTTTCCACCCACCATCCCAGGGCTGGACAATTTGTACTGGACTTTCCCATACCCAGGCAAATTCCTTGCAAATTCCTGCTATGAAAGCTTGTCTTTAGGGAGACCCTGAGTACAAACATCTCCAGCAAAATCCTACTGAAATGGTGAAAATGGGAGAGCTGGAATAAATAGCCCAACAGAGGACACCCAACCCTTCCTCTGTTCTAAGCAGCAGATGCAGTTGTCCCAGATTCTTCCAACTGTCTATAAAACAAAGAGCTGGCTGATGGCTACCATTAGAAACTACGTGTGACCACACAGAGCTCTTGGCATGGGAGAGACGGATGCTTTGGGATGAGTCTGGGACACAACAAATGGGGTTTCTCTGTCACCCTCCTTCTCCACAGGCTGTACCACACCCCGCTCTCAAGGTAAGCACACAAAATTGCTGTGCTGCAGCCAGCAACGATTCACAAAGTACAGGAAATGGTCATGTTAAGCCTCAGTACAATTCCTGGTGAGGAAACATTTACACGAAAATCCCAACAGCCCGGAGCTGGTCTCGGAGTTGGGGTAAAAACCCCACAACCTGCGTTAAGTCACCTTCTCTTGCACTCCTAAGCCAGGATCTGACACAGGCAGGCAGCATTCTTGTTGGAACAGGGAAGTGACATTGTGCAAGCCAGGTAAATTTTCAGATCTTATTTCTCAGTTGCTGTCACACAGCAGAGTAACAGCATTATTAATTTTAAACAACAAAGTCCACAAACAACAATCAACCCTCGTGGCCATCTCGGCAGCTGCACAGTTTAAGGAGTAACACGGTATTTTCTCTATTAAATAGCGCTAGAAGAAACTGCCATGACTGAGCTGAGAGCAGATAACAAAACAAAGACCATAACTTCTCCTCCTGGCCCTGTAAATGGCCTTACCCACAACACCTCCCAAGCCAGACATCAGAACTTCTGGAGTTTGTGCACCTGCTTCTCAGTGGTCCCCAGACTTCCACCAGCTTTTGCAATCCCAAAGGCAGGACAGCCCAAAGAGCCGGCTGAGGGGGAGCCCCTGGCTCTGCTCACCATTGTTGGAGACACCAAAGGCAGCAGCACATCCAGGCTGAGCTACTCCAGATGCCCATCCGTGGCTTTGTGCTGCCATCCGGTGGTACTTCCACCCTCGCCCGTGGAGCCTCTTGGGTGGGGCAGCCTCGCTGCCTTCAGCTGCAGCACACAGAGGCTGCAGGACCCTTGTCCTGCCCAAGAAATTCCTCGAGAGAGGCATCTGCAAAGCCACACGTGCAAACATCAGCATTTTCAGAAAAGAGAAATACCTGTGAGAAACTGACTCTGGTGACCAGAAACGAGGAGGTTCCTGGGCTCAGAGGGTTGAAGTAGCAGGAAACCTGCCTCTGATTCCACCTTGCAGGAGAAGCATTGAGCAGAGCTGGAGATCCCTGTACCTGGCCAGCAAACCTTCGTTCCGTGGGCACAGGGATGTGCAGAGAAGCTTCTCTGTGGCTCCTGAGTTCCTAGTGGTAACTTATTCTCCACTTTATGAAAAGAGGATGATTTTAATCTTTTTTCAATGCATTTACAACACTGTTGGCAGCAATAACACGTGAATGAACATTTTGAAACATTTTGACTGTCACGCTGTGATTGCATGTTTCTTTATGAGACCCAATCAGGAAGTAGCTGTTTGCATACAAACATTTCATTATCATGACTTCAATAAGCAGCAAATATCAGACAACCTGGCAAAAAAAAAAATTAAAAAATATCAAGAAAAATACTCGGGACAGGAAAAGGGAAACATAAGGGCAGAGACACGAATAGATGCAGAGCAATGTTTCTGTTTTTCAATTCTCTTTGGTAGTTCAGAGCAATAGCAAACACACGCGTGGCAACTTTCCAAGTGACATTTCTCCAGATGAGGAAATACAGTAGAAAAAGCAGTTTGTCCATCACTGTTGGCAGGTTTGGAATAGGAGACATTAGTGTCCCCTTATAACTATAAAATGAGCTGATGTTACGTATGGCAGTGCTGGCATTTCTCAGAGCACTACAGGGCTCGACAGAACATTCTGGTAGCATGTGATGTTCAGAAAGTACAAATGTCTTCATTTCAGTAGAAACCTCATCCTCACACAGCCACAGGTGCCCGACTCCGCTGGAAGACCAGAGTGGTGTAGGCAACCTCATTCTGGGGATGTGAAAGAAGCCGCAGACGTTAGAGCGTGCAAGCGTCGCATCTCAGCAGGCATTTCCTGCCTTCAGTCTGCCCTCAACACTACAGCCCATAAGCAGCCACAGTCTGTAACCCTGCACAAGGGAAAGGAGTAAATGCTGTGCTGGATCAGACCAGTTGTAAGTCTGTCTGAGGATCCCAGGTCAATTCTGCATTAGGGGCTTCCGAAGAATCAGTATTGTGCAAAAAATATGCTGAAGTGCTTGTCCTTTACTATTTTTCCCCTGACCTGCCTAATCAGTGGTTTAGTTAAGCTCCAGAGTCCTTGATATGTGTAGGGAGTATGGTTTCTGAGCTCTGCAAAGACAGAAGGAGCATCTTTCCTCCTACTGTCCACGTATCTCCTCAGGTAACTCCCCACACTGCTATGAACACAGGCTGGAGCCTCAAAAGAAAATACTTTTTCTTAGTCAAAAGAACTGTCAACCAACAACTGAGTATTGCAAGAGCAAACCTCTCTTCTCCCCACTCCCCCCGATTGATATTTACCATTCTATCAAGAATCTAAAATCTCTGCATGAAGTATTAGATATAATCAGTGCGACCTTTACCTGGATGCTCTTCTCAGATTCCTCAGCCACTGTCCGGGGGGGAGCTTGCCCTTGTAAATGCTGGTGGGATCGCTTACACTCTAGGAAGGAGGAACACCAGTCTCAGCTGTCTGCACTGTGGTTGGAGACAGCAGCAGAAGAGGCTCGAGAGCAGGGTGACGGAGCGGCACCGCAGAGCATGTGGCTTGTAAAGTCTGTCACAAGCCTGAGCAGGAGGGTAGCCCAAGTCCCTGCTCACCCACTGGAAGTGGCCAGGAGAAAAGTGATGGGTGAATTTGGGAAGAAATCTTTGTGGCCAACATTAGGACAAAAAAAAAAAAAAAACCAAAAAACAAAAAACCAAAACAAAACCCAAAACACACCCAAAACACTAAACAACCACAACCAACAAACCAAACCACAACTCATCAGCACTAAAGTTAATTCTTCTGTGAAAACAGTCCCTGGGGTGGTTCACGAGGAGTTAGAGCCAGGAATGACTGTTCATCAAGCCACTGATTATTCAAGAGAGACATAGTTTGAGCCACTTTCCAAGTAACTTCTGTAAAAGTTACTCTGAAGCCCTTGTGCTGTTGGATGCAGCTCAGAGAGCGTGGAGCTTGGTGCCATCCACATGAAGATGTGCAGCACAAGGCTTGGATCATCACGCTGTTGCTATTCCCCGTATGGTGCCACTTACTTTTTCTGAAGAGGTAGATGAATGCAAAAACCAGAACAGTCAACAGGATGCCAGAGATTAAGGCTAGCAATATGTAGACTATTTCATGGCTGTCAGTACACAGAAAAGAGAGTCAGGATCCCTGGTTTTAACAGAGGTGTTGAAGAATCAATAGTGCTCAAATTCATCCAACTTTATGGAAAGTAATATATCATTTATCTCAAGCCCCATGAGATTAAAAGGTGTCTATCTGCATTAAGCATCCCTGTGGATTCAGTATCTAGTGCATAGCCTAGGAAACTCTAAACAACCTTTTCAAAACCCAAGGCAAAACACATTACAAATAACTCCTCCCATACGGGAGTTGTCTGTGGTCTCATGGAACTGTTTGAAGTCAGGAAATGAAGGTGGAACACTCACTTATCAATCCAGCAGTTGACTCCTGAAGCTTTTAAGTCATCTGCAGAGGTAGGTACAGGGGTACAGACAGTGGTAGGTACAGTGGTAGGTACAGTGACAGTAGTGGAAATGGGGTTTGGTGTAACTGGAAGTGAATAAAAAATAAATAAATATCAAAACCTAGTTTTAAACACGTTCCATTTCTCCAGAAACATTACAAGCAACAAGAACTACCCAGAGGCACATTCAAGTATTACTGTAGGTACAGCATTTGTCTACCAGAGGGCTGAAAGGGGAAACACCTGACGGAAAATTTTCGTTATTCATATTACTCCTGTCCCACAGCAGCTGGTGGCAGCCACGTGGTTCTTCCCCATATGTGTACACCTCCTGCTAAGCCATCCCCCAGCAGCCCCTCCTAAGTCAGGACAAAATCGATTTGGTCGAGGAAATGGCATCAGAGAGAATTCCTTAGAGAAGAGAATACCTTCATTTCGTTTTGAGGAACGACCTCCCATTCTCTCCAAACACTAATGAACAGCACGAGAAGCTAAAAGGAGGGGAGGGGAAAAAGAAGTTATATTTATATACATACATATGCACCGTACATACACACACCAGAGCAAAGCAAACCGGGCACCCTCTCGTAACCCACAGACTTGACTTTAGATCTCCCTTTTTCAGATGTTTTACACAAACCAGCACAAAGCCACAGCAGCGAACCCAGCGATTACTCGACCCAAATCCCTCTTCCCAAGGGCCTGTTCCTGCGCACGCTCGAGCGCGTTCACTACGCTGCCTCCTTGCAAAAGGACAGAGGGCTTTGAATAACTAAAAAAGCACCCATGGTATTATTTTCACAGCAGGTAGAACAGAATGAAATTATAAACATTTCAGAGATTGAGTTTCATCAGAAAATTCAATCAGAAGCAGATTTGAAAAAAAAAAAAAAAGGCGCCTTTAAGCTTCTCTTTCTGAAGTGACATTGCCTTTTTCCACTGAAGAAGGAACAGTCACTCCTCTTACATTTGGGGGAGGAATCTTAAAGGCAGGGAAACACCAGGCCACTAGAAAATTCCTGCCATGGGTATTTCTCACCGCGTGGCTCTCCAACTGCACACCGTGAGTAACACGAAAGCGTTGCTGACAACAGCATGAAAGGCAACATCCTCTTCTGTGTTGCCATCACCTTTTCCTGCTGCATGCCCATTGCTGCCTAAATTCCAGAGCTGCAAACCAGTTAAAACCTCCCAGTTTCCAGCCCAGAGTCCAAAAGCATCTTGTGTTTGCAGTAATAAAAGCAAGGACAGTAACTGGTACAGCTCCACCTTACCTGTGCTGCCCCCCTGCTGTGGAGAAGTCCCGCAGCGCTGGCACAGCAGTTTAACTGCTTGCTTTGCCAGAAGATTCTGTCAAACTAGTTAAAGCTCAAGTCATTCAAAGGTGGGGTTACACAAATGTGGAAGTTGGGCAACTTCACTTTTTGTATTAAAAAAAAAAAACAAAAACCAAACCCACCAAAAAAAACC
>JANHGN010009626.1:0-17298 GCA_024605025.1 Megaceryle maxima
ACCTTTGGCCTTCCAGGCCACCTGGGCACACTGCTGGCTCATGTTCAGCAGGTAATCAACCAGTACTCCCAGGTCCCTCTCTGCCAGGCTGCTCTCTAGCCACTCATCCCCCAGTCTGTAGCCCTGCAGGGGGTTATTGTGGCCAAAGTGTAAGACCCTGTACTTGGTCTTGTTGAATTTTATACTGTTGGCCTCAGCCCATCGACCCAGCCTGTTCAGGTCCTTCTGCAGTGTCTTCCTACCCTTGGGCAGATTGGCATTCCCTCCCACCTTGGTGTCATCCATGAATTTACTAAGGGTAGACTCATTCCCCTCACCCAGGTTGTCAGTAAAGATGTTGAATAGAACTGGGCCCAGTACTGATCCCTGAGGGACACCCCTGGTCACCAGACGCCAACCAGATGCAGCACCATTCACCACCACTCTCTGGGCCTGGTCATCCAGCCAATTTTTACCTCGGTGAAAGGTGCACCTGTCCAAGCCATGAGCTGCCAGCTTTTCCAGGAGGATGCTGTGGGAGACTGTGTCAAATTCATGGTATTCAAACCAGTATAAGCTGTGTTAATATGAGAGCAGGTATAGTGGAGTGATAATGATAACAGAAAGCTTTTGGTAGTTGAGTACAGAGAGAAAACTTTCCAAGTATTGTTAATATATCAGGCATGTGACAGGATCAGAATGTATGAGTGTAAAAATTTATCCATAGATGTAAGTGCTTGGAAGAGATACGTGTATCGTTGTGCTAATGATATAATAGACTTTAATGGACTACTTGAATGAGAATAAAATTCCTTGTATGCCTAAGTCTGAAACCATTGTCAATATACCAGAGAAAGAATAGAGCAAATAAATGAACTAATTCATTATACTAGGTTAATTGAAATGTACTGAACGCTAACAGAAATTCTGGCTGTGTTTGAGCTTCATTAAGAACACTCCTCACTGACGGCAGAATTTCACACTAAGTTCATGGCAAAAGAGTGTAAAAGTTTAAAAAACAGTTACATTTTTCTCTGAGGTTTTCCAATCATATTACCATGTGTTATGTTTGCTAATAGAAGGTACACTGGGTGGAATTGTTATACTGAAACAGAAAAGTCTGGATTTAGGTTTTAAGCACTTAAAGATGATGAAATTATTTAAATATTAGAAGCTATTTTATTGCTCTTTTTACTTAGTTCAAGAAAAAGTATTCTTGCCAGAGTCCCGGTACGTCTCTTTTTGATGCCAGGTCAGAGACGACACTGGTGGTCACTGCTCTGCTTGTTGTGGGGTTTCGGTTTGGGTTTTGTTTGTAGGTTTTTGTTTGTTTGTTTGTTTGTGGTGGTTTGTTTTGTTTTGTTTTGTTTTTTTGACATGTCATGTTGTTATTGAGACATTTTTCAGACACTACTTCTGGGTTCAGTTTCAGAGCAAAGGCATCAAACTTGAGAGAGTGACATTTTCCCTGAAGTTTTCTTGCACTTTATTCTGCTTTGAAAGCAAGTAGTGATCGATCTGCAGTTGTCACAATTGTGGGTGTTGTTGATGCTCTGTTTCTGCATTATTGGTGGTGTAGAGCAGTTGAAAGCTCTTGTCTTAGACACTGAAAATTGTCGGGTCTGGTTCTTGCACTTGGCTGAGAAGATTCCCTGCAAATTTTAAGAGGACTCTCTCCTAGTGGAGTGTTTCTGGTGAAATAGATGGTGGATGCTGGCCTTTTGAAGACAGGATTTGTTGAGGAATTTGAGCATATTTTGCTGAATGGATTTATTACGGGCTGCAAGAATTGAAATCGTCTACTGTGCAGTTTCTAGTAACTGGAGATGGAATAAGTGAACTTTTTTTACAAAGGTCAAGGAAACAAATGCAGGAGTTTTTTATTTGCTCTTGAAACTAGGGTAAGTCGCTTATTTTATTTCCTGTCATAAATGCCAAGATCTTTGAAGTCAAAGAAAATGCAGAGCTCCTCAATGGATCAGCAAACCCTCATGTGCATCTCCTTAATAAACGGATGTGTTCTCGGTGCCTTTGTACTCAAGTTTCTTCCCAAACAATGAATCGAGTTACGCTGGCTGTCACAACATTCATTTCAATAGATTTCCTCAGAGTACCTCTTGGCATGTGACACAGCAGAGTAAGACATTCAACTCATTTTACTTTCAGTGAAACTGCTTGATCCATTTTTCTTTAGTCCCAGGTGTTTTTTCATCACTTTCACATCACTTGTGGTGAAGCAGAGACACTTTTGCAAGTTGCTGTGTCTTCTCATAGCAGAAGGCATTGTAAATGTCCACCCTCAGCATGTAGTTGGAGAAAATCAGATTTGGTAATGTTTCATTTATAGAAAAATCCTCACTGTAGTTTGGACATAAACCTAGTAGCTGACTGTTGCCTGTGATTTAATATTAGAGCTCATGAAACTTATTCAAATTTTTCTACTATTTTTTATGACATTTCATGGACGTATGACTGTTGATGTCATTTATCTTCATGGTTAACAGAAGTAGTGAATTGTGCTTTGAAATTCTTTGCAGTTCTTCTGTTTGTGTGTGGTGTATCTCAACTGTGCGGTTTTTTTATACTACATTAATAACCCTAAAAGCTTTTTTAAGTTTTTCTAGCTTAAGATCAAATTTTATTAGTATATTTCTTTTACTTTCGAAGCTTTTTTTTGTTTGTTTGTTTGTTTGGGTTTTTTTTGTTTGGTTTTTTTTGGGTTTTTTTTAGTAATTATTTTCCAAATTCATAACAATTGGAATGCGAGGAGTTCTGGTATATTTAGTGCTTGCATTACAAGACAAAATCCTGAATATTATGCAAAATTTTACTTCTGAGCACCTAACATTTATGAGCTCCTTGGGCATTGTTGGTATTTGTTACTTTCAGGTCTTTCTTGCATGACCTGTACATATTTGTATCCACTGTCATTGCATACAGCACTCTGGGGTGCAGTGCAACCTGGACTGGTACAATATTTCCAAGTACAAATAGTATTATCAGCCAGTCACATTAAATACCAACAAAACTACATATAAAGGTAGTATACCTATAGTGTCTGAATAATTTGAACCCAGTGCCTCTTTAGCTCAGCACCACTTAACAATGATGAGAGGAAAAATCCCCAACTTCATAGCAGAAATAATTTTGGAGGAGCAAAGTAGAGATTACAGACTTGAGATAATAAGGTGGAGAAGTGTTAATAGAAATTTGTGTCTGCAAAGCATTGTGCAGTTGGACTTGTGCATGGACCTTTCAGAACCTTCACCCCTGAAATACCTTTAATTTGAAGGCTTATTGTATAAATGAGCATTGAAAGAAGGTGAGGCGAGGACTTATCTGATTCTGCAGAGTCAGCTGTAGATTCTGGAGACGTGGTGGTTTTTTGACAAACATGTCATACATTTGTTCATTCCACTGGAACAGTCCTGAGCAAGGTCAGTAAAGTCACCTGCATCATATTGCTTTGAGAGACAGTTTTCTCAAAATATGTTGAGGCCAAAAACAAAAAAAAACAACCAAACAAACAAAAAATTAAAGCTCATAAACATAACCAAAAATAGACTTAGAAAAATATATTATGGCTATTTTTAGCTCTTATTTAAATGGGATAATGTAATATGGTAAAAGCTTGAATTCCAGAAAAATGAGTAAGTAAAGGTTTTTCTATTCCAGACTCAAGAGTATCATCATAAATTGTGTTCAGTGGTATTTGAGGAGATGTGGAAAGTGTTTCTGGCATCTTTAAATAGAAATTCCATCACTTTCAGTGGGCTGGTGCAGAAAAATAGCTTGCTTGACTAGGTCTGGTTTTGCCTGTCCACTTGTGTGTGTCTGTTATTTCAAGTAATGTAGAACTGTACCTCTACAGACAGGAGTTCCAAAGGGTCTTTAGGCTTCAAAAGTCAACTTTCCATTATTAGTACATGGAAACTTAAAATACTTTTGTTAAAAACAAAACAAAACAAAAAACAAACAAACAAAAAACCCCAAAAAACAAACAAACAAAAAAACCCAAAACCCCAAACCCTTTTATTTGTCTCTGTGCCTGTTTCCTCTACACACAAGTTGTGTGAGTTGTTGGTGCAGTGGGACACCTAGGAGTAGGATGTGTAGACTCCTGTGGTATCTCCACAGGTCAGAAGGTGGTGAACAGAAAGGTTCTCATTTTCCCCAGTCCCACTCATTCTCATGGAGGTAAAGGCAATAGCAGTTTCAAGCATTTGCTCTTGGGGAATCTTGTAGATTATGATACATGACAGTAGCTAGTACAGGGCTGGCACTGATCTGGCTGTTCCTCAGTGTTTTTCCATCCCTTATTCTGCTTGCATGGAAGTTGTACTTATGATACAACATTGATAAAACTAATGAAGCAAAAAGAACAGACTTTAACAGATTCCAAGTCTACTTTGCTTTACCAGGTAATCCCATTGACTTTCTACCTGAATAAGGCAAGAGAGACCAAGGCATAAAGAAAAGATGGTTTCTTTTATTGGCACTGCTGTCTCATAGTAGCTTAAACTGTGTGAAGTGCTGCCCTCATGCATGGTATACCCAGCTTGTAGCAAAAACTGCCACTTTGGGGATTAAACATTTAAGCATATCCCATAGAAGTCAATCTTAATAATTTCTTTCTTTCCCTACTGTTAGCAAAGCTTCATCTTTTCTTTTGTGGTATCCCTTTTATTTGTTATCACTTGTGTTTTTATAAGAAACTATCACTTATGTTTTTGTAAGAAGCAAAAGTCTTGAGGAATACTGTTCCCTATGCATACTGGGCTGTTGGTTTGTTGGTTGGTTGGTTTTTTTGCATAACCACTAAATATTAGTGAAAATAACAGTGGCCAATCTCTTGCCCACATTCTCTGTCTTCTCTGAATCTGTATGATTCAGTTTCCTCTCCCGTTTCCTTGTTTCGGTGCCATGACTTCTGAGTTTCCTCTTTGCTTTTCTTACCAAGATTGTGCTACTAGGGGAAAAAAAAAATAATCATACTGAGGGTGCTTGGAAAACTTTACAATTGGGCCAATATACCAGTTTTGTCTTTTTTTTATTCTTGTTGTGCTGATTCTTCAGAAGTTCATTCAGTTTCTCTCTCCTTCCTGTCTTTCTCTGTTCTCTTCCTTTTTATATCCTGCTTTTCACTAATTTTCTTTCTCTTTTTTTTTTTCCCCATCCTGTTTTTTATTTCTTCACCTTTGCTAAGCCTATTCTAATTCCACCTCTCCCATTCCTTTTGAAATGCTGTTCTCTTCCTATGTTGACTTGTTATTTTGTCATCTGCTGTACCTCTCAATGCCATCCTTGGTATGTTTGGTAGTAAATGTAGTGCTGGTTTCTCATTTTTAATTTGGCAGTAGTTTTCTCTGTTTCCATTTCCTCCTTCTGGTGTTTTCTCATGCGCTTTCCAATCTGTCAGTTCTCTTTAGTGTCCTCCTGTAGGAACAGTGTTTGCAGAAGACCGGTTGTCGTGTCCTATGTCTGTAACCCTGGTTTCTTCCAGCAGTGTGGGGTGTATCCTTCCCCTGCTAGTTTCCTCTTAGGTCCTTGCCTGCAGCAGTTCTGCTGTGCCTTCTCGTCTCCTTGTGGGGTTTTTATTGTGTCCTGGACAAATGAGTAAAGAAGGAGATGGGCACTTGACATGGGATTGAAATGTCAGAACATAATGGTGTTTCTATCTTAACCATTCACCCAAGATGAGGTTTGGCAAACCAACCTTGAATGAACCTGTGCAGGATATGTGGGGCTACCAGTGAGTGATTAAATAAGCAGGAGGTCAGTTCTTCTGATTCCGTAGTCTTCCATCTCTTTTCAGCAAACTTTTAAGGTCCTCATAGCCTTATCCAACCTGCAGATAACTCTTTGCCATCATTGCTGGCTCCCCAGAAGCTCTTTGGCATTTTATCTGTTGAGCTCAATCTCTATGTTTAAGCTCTGTATTAAACAGTGATGGATCATTTAGCTTAGAAAAAACAAAACAAAACAAAACCCCCTTTTTTTAAGCAGTCATTTCAGAATCTGATTTTTTACAATGTGGTTCTTAAGTAGTTTGTGGCACATCGACACAACTTTTGTATTGATGTAAAATGCATTTAAAAATAATCTAAGGTTCCTTTGCATAACTTTTAAATGTAGTATTATTGTCTGATCAATATTAATTTCAGTGTATTTTAGTGTTTAAGTGGTCCACTACTCTGCACGCAAGTCTTATAAATAGACATGGCAACTCTATCTTAATTTCTTTCTTTTCCCTCCACCACCCTTTAGCTCTACCTTTGATAAAGTGTCTTCTCTCTCTGGTTTAACTTCTTGCAGCGACAGCATGCTGAATTATACAAGTACTTGGTTTTTATAGGGTGCTTCTTATTTGTGTAAGCTATATAGCAATAGAAAGACACTATTTTAGTAATCTGTAGGAATTCAAAGGTTGGTAGGAATCAACGTGATTTGTAGGTAGGTTTTAAAAAGCTGATAATTTTCTCTCGCCCTTCCAAGAGGGGAAGAGACACATCTAAAACCCAAACCCTTACAAAGATTACGTTGTGAATGAAAGGTACTGCAAACAGCAGCAACATGAGTTAAGCAAAACTGCTGGTGGATCTCAGCTGGCTGTGCTGAAACAGTACAAGTCATATTGTACTGTTGGAGCTAGCACTGCAGTTTTTCATTAGGAGAAATACAACACAATGCTTTGTGATTACTTCTCAGCTTGTACAGACAGAAAGAGAGGTTGAGGGTTAAGGAATATGTAGAGTGTATTACAGTACTACAATCACAGGGCATCATAAAATAAACTATATAGATTTGTGTGTGTATAACAACAAGAACAATTCTAGTCCCTGACTTAAGTTCTCCAACCTGTAGTAATAATTCTAATGATAAGATTAAATCCCAAGGAATTACTTGGAGGGATACGTAAAAATCCCTTAAAAAATGGTTGCTTGTCCAGAAGTCCTCTTATGCTAAATTTACATATTGAGTGGGGTTTGTTACAGAATTATAGAATCATTTAGGTTGGAAAATACCTTTTAGATAATCAAGTCCAACCATTAATGTTTATGCTTGGAAAGAAGGTCATAGTGGTATGATAGGACATTTCCAGCAGCTCTCAAAATTTGTTCTTTATGGAAAATTTCTCCATTTTTAGTAATATTTGTTTTCTACTTTTCTAGCACAACAGCTTGTTGCTCCAGTGACGGAGAAGATCAATTAGATGATTTCCAGGGCAGGGCAGGGCAGTGTTACAATTCACAGCATGACTGATGTGAGGCACAAAGCTGCAGTTCTGCATGAATGAGCTCTGCAGCACCTGTCCTAGAAGCAGAGTTTTCTAACCTCATTTGGCTCACTGCCCAAAACTAGATACTTAAAAACCAAAACATCTCCCACTTCTTTATAGAATTTCTGCATTATTGAAGGAATTTTTTTTTTTTTCACTAATGTTTGTATGTGTGGTTTTCTGTACCTACATATACAAGATCACATACCTTTTCCACACTCTTTTGAACAGTTACTTGGATTCTTCAAATAAAGTCAGAATTAGAAGTCATTTGAAGACCTGTTTTCTTACTATTGGTAGTCTTTCTTGGGGCATAAGAAAAGGTTTTGTTTTTTTTTTTTTTTTTTGACATAACTCATATTTATGGCAGTAAGCTATATCACTGAATGTAAGGATCAAACTTCACTGATGGTCACGGTGCGTACCCTTAAAACCACATAGGATAAAAATCCTTGTCACAAAATATACAGGCAATGATCTGTTCAAGTAAGCAGTACACGGTGTTAATTTTGTGGCATGTTTGGTCACCTTGTATCAGAAGATATTTGAATGTTCTTTTATGTGACGTACTATGTAGGGAAGGGAAAGCAGAAGAAATTTTCAGAAATTAAGAAAAAATTATATCTGGAGTTCATGAGAGGAGAGAGAGGAAAATGTGCCTGTGTGATTCCTTCAGAGGTCCAGAATGTCCTATATGAGTCCTGTGGTCACATTTTTTTCTTTCCATACCAGAAATGTCCTCAGTCTGTTGTGAAGGCAGCTCAGTAAACACGTGCCTCTAGATAGAATCCTCTTGGTGAGGGGCTGGTGGCAGCACTGACTAATCAGAGTTCTTGTTAGCTAAATGAGGTCCTCTTAAATCTCTTATTAAACTTACTTTCATATATAGCACTTCTTTAAAGTATGTTACAACTTTATGTATGACTGCCCATCTTTTGCAATGAAAATAATGAGAAATAACTATTTGCATAAATTATTTGTCTTTTAATTTAAAAATAATCTAAAATACTCTTTCCTGATTGAGTAGGGGTTTTTTTGCCTTTTTTTTTTTTTTAATCCTTTATTAAAAACTCCTTTGGTGGTAGAGTCACAGAATGGTTTTGTTTGTAAGGGACATTAAAGATCATCTAGTTCCAAGCCCCCTGCCATGGGCAGGGACACCTCCCACTAGAGCAGGTTGCTCAAAACCCTGTCCATCCTGGCCTTGAACACTTCCAGTGGGGCATCCACAGCTTCCCTGGGCAGCCTGTGTCAGTGTCTCACTACCCTCACAGTGAAGAACTTCTTTACATCTAATCTAAATCTACCTTCTTGCAATTTAAAGCTGTTACACCCCTCATCCTATCACTATGTGTCCTGGTTAAAAGTTCTCCAGCTTTCATACAGGTTCCCTTTAAGTACTGAAAGGATGCAGTACGGTGTCCCCAGAGCCTTCTCTTCTTCAGGCTGAACAATGCCAACTCTCTCAGCCTGGCCTCATTAGGGAGGTGCTATGGCCCCCTGATAATTTTTGTGGCCTCTTCTGGACCCACTCCAACAGGTCCATGTCTTTCTTTTGCTTGAGGACTCCAGAGCTGGACACAGGTGGGGTGTCACCAGAGTAGACTAAAGGGACGGAATCCCCTTCCTCAGCTTGTTGGCCACCCTGCTTTGGATGCAGCCCAGGGTACAGTTGGCTTTGTGGTCTGCAAGTGCACATCTGGGTCATGATGAGCTTCTCATCAACCAACACTCCCAAGTCTTTCTCCTCAGGGCTGCTCTCAATCCATTCTCTACTCAGCCTGTATTTGTGATTGGACTTGCCCCAACCCAGGTGCAGCACCTTGCACTTGGCCTTGTTGAACTTCATGAGGTAGTCATCCCCCCCCCAACCTGTCCAGGTCCCTCTAGATGGCACCCTCCCCCTCCAGCATGTCAACTGCACCACTTGGCTTGGTGATGTTGGCAGACTTGCTGAGGCTGCGCCCTACCAAGCGTCTGTGTCACTGGGAAAGATGGAGGCTGCCTAGGCTGTTACTCAGAGCTCATGCTTTTGAATTAGCTTTAGATCTTGCCTTTGAAGTTCACAGGAAAACAAGGGCATCTCCAGTCCTGTCTTTTTTCCTGGCTGTGGTGTCTGGCTGCACAGTTCTGTTCTGCCATTCCTTTAACAGAGAGAGGTGACACTTTCATGTGTCATTGTCAGAATTGGGTATTTTTGCCAAATGTTCATAGGTTCAAGCCATGTGGTTCTGCCTCTTACTCCTTCAAGTGCAGCATTGCAGTGGGGTCATCTTCAGATGTGCTGGAATACTTATGACTGCAATCTAGATTGTGCGACCTCTGAGTTTTCCTCTGTAACGAGTAAGAATAAAACCAAATCCTTCTTTATCCTCAAAATTACGTGGTTTCTGAAAAACTGCAAGCTGTAAACACATTTGTGATGTGGTGCTGATTTTCTGGTTTTGTTAATGATCTGAGTTTGAAGTCATCCTATGAGGTGAAAATTCATTGTAGTGATCAAGGTTTTGTTCTGTTCAGCGTAAGATACATTTGTTCTTACTTCATGCTTCTTTGACTCTTACATGACTGGGTTTTTGTGGGTTGTTTTTTTGTAGATAAATTGACACAATGTGGAACAACAAGTCAAATGAGGTGCCTCTACAAAACCCAAGGCATAACCAAAACAAGGATTCTACCAGAGGTACGGTTTTTCTCTATTTTATTGCCTGATTTGGAAGATGCTTTATCATGACTTGTCTGAAACTCTGGGGAGTTTTTACAGAATTCATTCCCCTGCCTCAGTTTGGAAGCTAAGGCCATGTGTTCTATGGCTTGCTTTTTGCAGAGAGAGCAATTTCATACTCTGTTATTTGCTGATCTGCGTTAGGAATTGCCAGCCTATGATATGGTTACCAAAATGGCACAGAGACAGATTTTTTTTTTTTTTTTTGACTGCCACAGAGGAGGAGCAGTGCAGGAAGAGAAACTGGGAGCCGGTTCTTGAAAGAAGTGAAGAACAGCCTGTGAGGCAGTTGCTCCTGGCTTGCTGAGTTCCAAAGTAATGAATAGCTCAAGGCACTTGAATAGCAGCAGTACATCGTTGTCACTAAGATGACTTGCAGCACTTTTGTCTCTTTGAACTGGAGAAATCCTGTTAGCTTTTTGTTGCTGTGATTACTCTGGAATTTAGGATTTAGGAGAGGAGGGGGCAAAACAAAAAAGTACAGTATGTCCCTGAGAGAAAGCAAGCTCTAGTCCATAGAGCATATTAAGTCTGTGATTCAAGTGATTCAAGATTAGCCTTACGATCTCCACTATGACAAAACTGGACTCCAGAAGTTCCTTTGAAAGTAGAGATAGCTTATTATTTTATCTGTAAGAGGACTATATTGCTGATTTTTTCCTGTGATATGTTCAGTTTCTTTTAAAATTACGTACCTTGTGAAACTGAAGTGTTCTGTAGATGCAAGGCACTATCTCTCAAAGTCAAAGCAAAATTGTTTCTACTCCCTTAACCCTCTTCCTTTTGGTTGTTGCATTTTACCTGCAATGAATTTGGCTGCTTTTTTACTATAAGGAAATGATTTATTAAAAAAACCCTGAACCACTCTCTAATACTGCTACTCTCTGTAGTTCTGATATATATGAATGTTGTGGATGTTGCACTGTGTAAACTGTTTGATTAGAAGAAAACCATTGGAAACAAAAAGAGGGGAACTGAGGAATAGGAGGAAACTACTACTGCATCCTACTGAACTGGATTGTGCATACAGCACATACTCTCTGTTCAGATTAAAAGCTGAAGTTGATTAGTCCCTCCTGCTTGTTCTTGGCATACATTGCTTCTATTTTATTTGTAGGGTGTACAGTTCATGAAAATGATTATTCAAAATTCATGTGTTCAGAGCTTGGTTTTTGAGTTTCAGTGACCATGTATTCCTGGTTAGTTTACTGAAGAAGAAAATGGGGAAAAAAAAAAAAAGTAGTTAAACTCTAGTGTAATGGAAAAATGCAAGATATTTATGTTGGGGTTGATAGCCAGCTTTATTTTATCTTCTAAACTTTTATAAGGTGTGATAGATTGAATTTGAAGTGTAATAATGCATTCAACCTTAAAAAACTCATTAAATTGTATATCAAATACTTTATTGCTCTGTTAAAATGAGTCTTGACTGATAACTTCTCATAGAGGAGATACACAGGCTGGAATTGAGTCACTGAAAGAACTTGATTAGTGAGCCCATGAAGATTGTTTCACTGTTTCCCATGTACTAATGAGAAATTAATTTCTTTGTTTCGGTCCTGTAAGATCTAACTGCAGCATGGGCTACTTGTTCTCAGACTAAGGCTGCTGTAAGTACTGGTTTTTTTTCTTTCCTTTTCAAATCAGTTAATGGCTACAAAGGTTTTAAGCATAGTATTACTTTTTTCAGTGATTGTTAAACAAGTTGAAAATAGGGTAAGCAGTTGGAGTACATGCATGTTGAAAATTGTTGTGTCCTGGAAAAAGTTTTCTGCACACAGTAGAATTGTTTACCACAGCAAGATTAGTCTTGAGTATAGTAATACCTGCTAAGACTTGAGTATAATACTACCTTTGGTGACTTCCCATTTTATGAAAATGTTTAAAAAATAGCTCTCCCCTGCTTGCCCAAACCAGTCAGGGGCTGGGACAACACTAATGCATTTCATCATTCTCTATTTTTGAGCATTGGAATTGCTTTCTTTCTGTGGGAACTTAACTTAGGTGCTTAATATATCATACTAGTTTGTAAAACCTGGCTTCAGTGAAGCCAGACAGCTTGGGTTTTTTTCAGGGAATTCAGTTCTTTCCCGTACCCTTGTCCCTCTCTTTTTTTGTAATAGCTGAGCATCAGAGTGGAGTTTTACACGTGGAATCTTGTATCGTGCTCCATTTTGACAAGAGTATTACAGAATTTATTCCAAGTGGGATTAGTATTTCATTCAGGCCAAGCATTAAGACTCTGAATGGCATGTTGTTACTATATTTTTTTTCACAGTAGCCTACTTGTAGCAACAAAACCTAATTTAGACAATCTTTTTAAACAAAACTTAATAGGCTGACGTAGTTTCTGGCCATAAGGCTATACAGTTCTGCAACATCAACCTTGTGAAGTTGCTTTTGCCTGCAGTTTGACTCTTTAAAAAGAAGGGGGGGGGGATTGTTATCTTAGTGGAAAAATGCTGCAGCTTAATAACTAAAAATAATATTCTAATTTGCCTTATCTTCAAATTCTAGCTACGTCATATAGAGAACAAATTGGAAATAGCTCCCACCAGCACAGCCGTATTCGATTCTGTCATGGATGCCAAGAAGCCCTCTTCTAGCAGTAGCAGGAAAATAAGCAGGAAGGGTATGTACTACTGAGGATGTAGTGTGCAAGGCAGCATAAAGCTGCTGCGTTCGGCGAAAACTTTGTTTCTCCTTCCTGTCCTCAACTTGTCTCTGGCTAATGATCTTTATTCGCAAAACTAATTGCCCAGGAGAGGCTGTTTTCTTCCCTTAGCTTAAGAAGGAAAGTGTGCTGTCTAAGTCACTTTGTTAGAGGGAGTGACAGGACTGTCCTGCACTGTGAGTGAGCAGTGCTTATCCCATTCTGGTACTGTGGTTTTGGAGGGATTTTGAATAACAAATTACACATGCCTATGTTTACACTGGACTAGCTGTTTGGCTTTATTTATTTATTTATTTGTTTTTCTTAACGTTTGCCAACTTTTACACAGATATTATGCTAAATCTGACTTCCTTTAATTCATTTAAGGAGAACATTTGCTTATAAGAAGTAATACTACTTAGAGCATTTTGCTAGCATGCCACTGGAGCAGAACAGACAGATCGACCTCTAGTGGCAATACAGTTGACTTTCACAGGTTTAATTACTTATAATTAAAATTATAAATTAAAATTATCTTTCTTTAAATGTGATCATCCTTTCAAGCACTTAACGTCTTGCTCCTAGTTGTTGAAATCCATCTTGTTGAAAGAGAGAGGGAGTAATTTAAATGCTATTTTGGAGTCCTCCTTAAACCCAAGAAAAAACATTTTCTTAATTATCCAGCCCCAAGAGCTTTCTCTTTCTAGAGAGATAGGTACATAGAGGATTCTTTGCTTTCTGCTTTAGCTTCCCGATCCTCTAGCCAGAATAAGTCAAGCAAGGAGAAGTCCTCACGCAGCCCACTTCGAGCGACCACTCTTGAAAGCAATGTGAAAAAAAGCAGTCATGTGGAATTCCGTGAACCATTGGCTTCGTACAGGTTAGTGGTGGGACAGTTAATTATTATAAGAAAAATAAGCTCAGATCAGAATTAAGCTAATTGTGATGTTTTTGACACCTTCTCAAAAATTGATTCACTTCCTCCCCTCACCTACTCACACGAGCAGCCTGTGGAGTGGGACAAAAGTGTCCTCCTTTCTTAAAAATGTTACAAATTTATTTTTTGTTCAGTGAACGCGAGTTTAAAGTCAAATGTGTTGAAATGGGGCCAGATCATCAAGTTGATGTAGCTGTGGCCTCTGGCCTGGTAGCTTTGATATGTTCTATGTTTCTATACATATAGAAACATGTTTCTGTATGTATCAGTTTCAGTAATAAGGGTCAGGAGTATTTCCTTGTGCTCTGCCAACTTTCATTAGTTCTTCAGTATGTGTTCCCAATGTAAGACAGTACAGAGCAAGAATAACTAGTACTAAAGATGCATTTATTTTTTTTGTGTAAGAAACCCAAATAAGAACAACTGTATTGGGGAGAAAAAGTGGCACAGAATATTGTAGGCCATAGAACATGTTGAGGTGTGAGGAATGCAGGAAAATATGCATAGCCTGTTTTTCTTAGGCTGCATTAAGGATGGTAGTGAGTATAAGATGCCTCAAAAGCTTTCAGAAAGAAAGAGAACCTGCAGCAGAAATAAACTAGTTTTAACTTGCTGTAATATCAGATCCTAGAAGACTATTACCATAACTTCTTCAATTTCTTGTGGTTTTTTAAGCAGTATGTGTTCTTTGCACAGGCCTTATCCCTGCTGAATAGGTTGGTTGTGTTCATAATAATTTTTATTGGATTATAACACATACTCTGCATTTTTTTCTAAACGTTCTCCCAGTGAAGTCAAATTGTTGACTGATTGGAGTGGAGCTGAGACAGTGTCTGGTTTTTGTTTTTTTTTTTAATTTTACTACATCTCTATTAATAGTTGTTAACCTAACATCTACCTTTTTGGTATCCTTTTCCACATCTTGTGTCAGCTGTGAGGTTCTTCTCCTTCCTTCTTGCATGGGAGGCTGATTTGGGTCAGTTTTGTTAATTGAACAGCTCTGTTTACCTTCCCTGGAATAACTTCTATACATCAACTATATCATTTTAAAACATCTAGTAAATTTAACATACTTCAGGGAAAGGAAGAAAATGAGAGCAGCTAGACTCACACTGTTATATCCAATTGAAAAGAATAGCTTTCTTACAAGTAAGAAGATTGTGTGGCACCGGGGGGATTAATCTGCGGATTGCCATCAGAGCTGCTAAATTAATACATTACTCCTCTGAGAACAGTCTGTGGTCAATGCTTAAAGTGTTCAGAGGAAAACAAAACCAGAGTAATGGGTAGAACAATCTATGTGTGTGTATATTTATGGGTACTTTTGGTGAAATTCTCTGCAGTTAAACTGCTGAGCATTTATGTTGATTGGTAGTGGTAACTACACTATGTAACAGGTGTGTGTTACCAGAGAAAGAGAGGAAGACTATTCCACAATGGCAATGTTATGACCTGGCTTAGATTAGTTCTTTAAACATACTTGCTGGAAAAGCAAGCCATGTAGCTTAGGTGCCAGATTTTCACATCTTCAGCCCCTCAATGGGAAAATATTAAATAAGTTTTTGTTCTCTAACAACATATGTACCGTAAGTCTATTAAAATACAGTCTGTTTTTCTGTGGAAAAAGTGCCAAGAGATCCTTAATTTGTTGCATTTCTAAGCTCTTGGTAAGCTTTACATTTGTTGGGGTACATCCAGTTCATTGTGAAGTTCTTGGCCAGGATCTTGCCTTTTTAATGCTGGAATACAGGGCAGGGTTGTGTTTTGGTTTTGGTTTTGGGTTTTTTTGTGGGTTTTTTTTTGTTTGTTTGTGGTTTTTTTGGTGCAGTTTATTTGTTTTCTCAGCTAATGAACGTGCTGTCTAGGAGCTGTGCATGTGTGCATTGCTTTGTTTTAGAGAACAGGTATTAATTATGCTTAAGTTTTACACTAGTTTTTATTTAAAGCTTTTTTAAATTGAAAGATGACATTACTGCTTGCTTATTTTCTACGTGCCCTAATTTCAGCTTTTCAACTTTGTATGTAGTCCTGTTCAGGCAGAGAATACAGAAAATTAAATTCTGAACAGAAACCTTTCTCACTTTTGTCAGACTTGCACTATTAAATACCTGATGATCAAACTGTAAAAGGAATTACCTTTAAAATGGAAATGAGGTATAGAAATTAATTCTTTTAGTTGATGAGCATGCTGATTGCTGGATTGGAAGGTCTAAACAGTTGTGTTTCTGATGATGACTACTTTTTCCCTCATCTCTTCCATCAGGGATACATACAGTTCTGTGTCTTACCACAGTTCTAGCCAACCTGAGACCAAGCAACTGCTTTCTAGTTTGGACCTAAGTGAAGCAGAAGGGAAGTCTGAAATAACAGGCCGTATGATGCGTGACCGAGATGAGCGGAATCTACACAGCAGAGATTTTGAAAGCCCATCTTCTTCTGTGGCAGATGGGACTGTTGTTAGGTATTTGAATGACCGACCAGCAATTGATGCCTTGCAGAATAATGAGGCATTTCTTAAGGTTGCAACACCTCCAAGACTGGAAGAGGAGAAAAATAGTGGCTCCAGAGGAGATGAGGGTAGCACTAAAATTCCTTCGAGTAACACATCCCAGGACAGTGAACTGAAAGTGTCTTCCCCTTCTGCCATGAGTACTTCTAGTGCTCATAGGCTGGAAATCTTGAAGCGGCGGCAGCATGACGCCAAACTGGAGAAGCTGAAGGAGCGGATTCGAAAGCAGTGGGAGCATTCTGAAGAGCTGAATGGCAGAGGGCAGCACTCGGGATATGCTGAGCAACCTGTTGTCATCACAAATGTGGAGAATGCCGTGACTCCCAAAGTCAGGAAGGTGGCAACTGCACCCGCTGCTCCATCATACAGAGGTACAGGATCCCTCCCGTTGGTTATACATGGTGTAGGAGTTTGATTCACTGAGCAACATGTCAGAGCATGGACACGACTCGTAGCTGTGCTTGGGCAATCCTGAAGTGGATAGCATGGTTTGATCACAGCTGTGAACGAGAATGAAGTGTCATTCTTGCCAATATACCAAAGTGTGGATTCTTTTGAAATTCTTCCTGTGTCTTCTAATGAATTACTATAAAAAATAAGCTCTCTGTATTAGTGTTTGGGTTTATTTCAGTATGTTTGTTGTTAGGGGGTTTTTTGGTGGTGATTTTTTTTTTTTTTTTATGGTCCTAGAGCTTAGTAACGTATTGATTGCAAAAACCTTTCACATTAATAAAAATCTTTTCTTCACCCAATCTACTGTTTTTCAACTGTGAGTGAGTGCCAGACTGGTATATTGCTTTCTTCTAATGCAGTGTGAGAAATTCAAGTAGATCCTTTCTTACCTGGCAGTTTCCCAGCCCTTCCACCCTGAAAAAGCTTTATTTACGTTTTATGCAGTTATTTTAAACCCTTAAATTGTTTCCTTTCAGGTTTCAATCCCGCTGAAACAAAGATTCGCACTCCAGATGGGAAGATCTGGCAGGAGCAGGAATTTCACATTAGTCGGGAGCTGTATAGAGATATAGCACTCCAGTTACAAGGTGAGACACAGACTGAATGGATTAAGCCACACAACCTTCTCTATGAAACATTCGTTTTGCACAAGTCTACAAAGTCATGGAAACAAAAAATTGAGGCAATGAGTGTTAAATATATTTGACTTCTCTCCAAGATTATTAATGTCGTTATTAATCAACATATTAACATCACAATTTCT
>JANHGN010009626.1:18013-50111 GCA_024605025.1 Megaceryle maxima
CCATTCTCTTACTAAAATACGTTTAATAGCAAACCAGCACTGAAAAGAATAAAATGATGGCTTTTCTTTGAAATGGGAATTCATTAGAACAAGTGTCTTCATTAAAACAATTTTTGTTTAATTTTGTACCTTTTTTATACATATTTACCTGAAGGAATGTAATTGGCTTTCCAGACCACTTCCTGTTTTCATGAAACATATATTATCTCATGGGAACAATTAAATTTTTTTTTAATTATTATTTCTGGTTTTATTTTTAACACCATTAGTGACATGTGTACCATATACAGTATGTTGAAGCCTGAATTCTGCTGGTCTTGAAGCTGCTGTGGGAGTTGTTAGTGGTTTAGTTGGAACATACAGGTAGCTAAAGGGGAGGTGGGTGGCATCTGCTGTAGAAAGTGGCTGGGAATACTTATTTAAAATGGAGTAGGTAGAAGTAAAGGGGTACGCCTTTAGCTGTGTGTGGTGGTGAGATTATATGGCATTAGGTTGGTTTAATATCTCTGAACTTTAGAATGTTACTGCTTTATATCAAAATTACCAAGTCTTGAAGTTCTTGGAGAAATTTGTGTTCCTGAGATTTGTACATGGGGACTTTTTTAGAGATCTTCCCTAAATTCCCTTAGGAGGGGGAGAACAGCTAGATCAGAAGATGATTTTAAAAACCTTTTAAATAATTTAGATTTTATCTCTTCTGCAGTTCCTTCAGTATTGTAAGGCCTGGATAGGATATGGGAGGGGAGACTGTGTAACAATACACTGGTAAATTAACAGAATGTTACCTCTGGGGTTTGTTTCAAATGAAGGTGTCAGAGGGAACGTCAAATGCTAAAAGCTTAGAAAACTGTACTCATTCCTCTTGACTTAATAGTCTTTTGGAAAATACAAAATATTGTTGCTGCAAAATGGCAAAACAAGAAAAAAATCTTTTTAGGAGATGAGCTCATTTATCACACAGTATTCTGATACTTAAAACTATGAGCAAAGATGATAAAAAGTTGCTTACATTTGCTTGACGGTTACACTGCTAAAAGACCAAAACAGTAATGTATGCTTTTATGTTTTCATGTGTGCTCTGAGACCTAGCCTATTAATTTTTCATTCTGGAAAACTGTAATACTGTTGGCAGCTCTTTTCTCTGGGTGATCTGGGGTAGGATGCCCAAGTGTGTCTTTTGAGCTGTGAAACTGGTTAGTGATGAGTGCTGTAAGGTTGAATTGCTTTTGACTGACTGAGCTGGGTGAGGGGGGAGAGATCAGATGAATAAAAAGGAAGAGACAGAAAATAAACCCCATGAGAACCTCTAGTTGAACAGGTTAAGAGTTTGCATATTAAAAAGAACTTTTCTATTGGTCAAAACATTTAAGACTTGAGGAAAATTAGATGAGATTTTAAACCTGTACATGTCTTTGTATGTTTATATTATAATGGCTGGTATGGAAATTATTAGACTTCAGTTTTCTTCTGTTTGTAACAGCTTGACAAGCTACTGAGCAGTTTTTCTGGAATCACTTATAGAAAAAGTTCAGAAAAAAAGAGCTGCTGCTTCTCAGCAAAATTGTTTGCAAATACTTTATTCAGCATCAGTCCATGAAAGTAATGCCAAATTTCTAAAGACTTTTAATCTGCAGTAGCTTTTTTTTTTTTTTTTTCCAGTCTTGACAAGCATCATATAAATGATTCATGAGTTCTTTATAAAAATCCAAATTTTTGAAAAATTTTGTTGAGGAAGTTAAACTAAAAAGGTATTTGGATCATGTGTTTAGTGGATTTCTGCCTACAAAACAAAGGAGCAGAGTGTGTGTGTTTGGCCCTACACCTGTCCTGATGCCCTGTGTAGAACAGCTGTTGTGGAACATGTCTCCTTTCTGACCTGAAAAGATTACATTGAATAGCTGATTCCAAGTAATCAAATGCTGGTGCTGCAGATAATAGATACTGTAGATGTATTTTTAGCTTGTCAGATTATCTAGCCATGTGTTAATTCAGTGTTAAAGTTACAGCATGTGGAGTTTTAGGTGTGTACAGTTGATTGTATCAAAACTGTTCCATGCTCTCTAGTGCTAGAATAAGCTATAAGATCTCCGCTGTCCATGGAAGCGTTGTTCTTTACTGCAAAGAGATTTTTACATGTAAGCGTAAACCATGCAGGATGCCTTTATCCTGGTTTAGCAGTTGGGCTAAAGGATATTATATGGACCCTGAGCTTCCAGTAATTCTATCTTAAAGATGTTCAGGATTTGCTGTAGTACAACAAAATTGCTGTAATATGAATAGAGTGAGTGGGAAGCAGCCTGTGGTTTCCTGGTTTTGGGAAGGAACTCTTGAGGTGAGGAGGCAAGGTAGACTTCTGCAAGTGCCGTCACTGAGACCTCTGGTACTTGATGCATTGATTTTTGTCTTCCCTGTGCTTGTTGTCAGGCTCAAAGACAACTGGCGAATGTGTAAGGAAAGGATATTAAGAGGGAGAAGGGCTCTTAAAATTTCATTCCTTCATCCTTTAATATGACCTGTTGTTCTGTCTGATACTTCCTGTGGGCATCCATCAGAGAGTGCCTTCAGCTGAAATTAAGGGCTGTAAAAGTTGGTATTGGCATCTAAAGAAAATTTCAGATCTATCCGTGCAGGTGTTTGCATCCTGGATGGTTTAGGTTGTCTGACCCCATTCTTTATAGAAGAGGAGCAAGAAAACAATGGTAAATAGTGGCCACGGGGTTCCTTATCCACAGTTCACTTTTAGGATTAAGAAAAGAGCATCTTCAAGGCATGTCAACTGAAGTGCTTTGGGGGAAAAAAAAAAAAAAAATCTTTGAAAATGCCCTGTGTAGACTGAATGTACAGCTTGCCTGTCCTCTCTGAGCAGTGCTCGTCTCTGTACCTTGGGCAGCTGGGAAGCCTGCACCTGCACCCTGGCGTGGTGATTGAGCCACATCTTGTGTTTCCTTTTTGTTCCTTGCCCTAATGTGAAAATCCAGTAAAATATGACTTTAACTTCGGTAAATGTTCCTGGCATCTCTAACGCCTAAAAAGTAATTGTGGTATGAGAATAATTCTGCATCACTGGCTGAATTCTGCGACAAGTTGTGCAGAAAGCAGAGCTCACAGTTATCCTGTGTTTCGTGCTCCAGTGTGGAGGCAATGAGTGGATGTGCTGTCATGCGTTAACGTGGAAGCAGCAGCCCGTGTGTTTCAGGAGCAAAGGAACTACATGTTCTTGTGGAGCATTAGTACTGTAAAATGTAATATCTTTAGTAGAAGAAAACCAACAATTGTTCTTGTGAAAACTGTCAGTGTTTCTTTTAAAGTGGAACATGACTTTGTAAAGATCTATTATGGTGTTGCTGTGGCTCTGCTGTGTTTCGGTGCGTGGGTAAACAGCACTTCATTCAAAATCATCATGCTATGGGGATTTTTAAATGTCTGTCTGGGAGTAATTGATCTCCAGATACCATCTGTGAGAGCTGGTGAATTTTGCTGTGTTTCTCTGAGTTCTGGTTTTTCAAGGTAAGCGTTGAAGGAAGCTTGTTGTTCTATGTTCTTTCCTGTGGGATATCACTTAACAGCTTTTGCTTGTTTTTAGAGGATTCAACAGTGAAAGGAAAACCTACTGAGAGAAATAAAGAGAAAAAAACAACGAGACCAGTGCGGAAAGTGCAAAAACTGACACGGTTGTCAAGTCCAGAGTCCAAACAAGGTGACTAGCTCTACTGTAGAAGGAAGGCTGCTCAGTTTTGTCTCAGAAAATAAATAAGCATTAAAGCATATTGCTTTCAGTCATCTCAGATGTGTAACAGTGTAGTTGTGTGTTTGCAGACTGCGTGCTGCGTTGTTTTTGTTGTTGGTTGGGTGGCTGTGTGGGTTTTTTCTGGTTTATTTTAATTTTCTGCCTTTCCACTTGCTGCGTGCACCTTATGGAAAGTGCTGAAGAGCATGTGTTTCTGGGGGGTGTGAGGGCAGGAATCCTTAGGTGTCTGTCAGGACAATGCAGACAAAAAGCAGTAGTAGCCCTGTTCTGGATCCTACTTTTGTTTTGCTTGTGCTGATGGTTAGTGCCTGACCTACAGCTCAGTGATTAATGCTGAGAGGACGAGGGGAGATGATATGAAATCAGTGCCATCAGGAATTGCTGAATTACCCTCCTCTGTGAGGAGGGGATGCAGCGAAAGCCGTTTTTTTGTGGGATTTCTCTAGGGTAAAGCAGAGAACAGGGTGTCCTGACTCTTTTCTGGATGTTGTTCTCCAGTGTATTGCATCAGATTGTTGCTGTCCTGCTGTCCTTCAGTTCTGGCTTGACCCAATCCTGGTTATTTTAGTTAGTGAAAGAATGCAAAAACACATTCCCTAGTTTATATCACCAGTTAATTTTTTTTTTATTTAATTTTTTTATTTTATTTTTGCTGTTGTCTTGAGATTTCCACTGTCTATTAAATAAAATTATTCAGAGGAGATGATGTGAGCAGGTTACTGTAGAGCAATGCCTTAGAGTGAAAAATGAAATAAACGGTGTGTGCAGTTTCATCAGTGTTTCTTCATAATCCAGTAATGTTAAACTTTGATATCATGTGTAGCAAAAGAATCAGGAAGCCTTCCACTTCTGCTTTGTATTTGGTTTTAATTTTCATACAAAGTAAGTAGAACTGCAGTCACATTACAGAGCAATTTTTTTTTTTTTTTTAAACATATACAAGGTTAGTCATCTCTTTCACCTTTTAAGGTTTTGTACTTCTCCTCATGTACAGTGACCCATAATTAGTCACCACTTTGCTGAAGAAAAAAAGCTGCTTTAAAAAATTATTGCAAAGAGTTTCGTAGAGAGTGAATATGCACTTCTGTGTGCTGGGAATCATGAATCTGCATGGAAATATTTTGTGGTAATGAATGCTGATTCTTAAAAGTAGTAAGTGTGGATTTGCTCCTTCCTGTGCTGATCCATTCATACTTAAGGAGCTATACTAAACTAACACGTATTTGTGATAGTAGCAAGTGAGGGAAGAGCTCAGAGATTGCTGCCAGTTTTAATGGCAATGGTTTTTCTCCATAATGGATCAAATGTGAGGAGAATGTTGGCCTGAAATCCCTAGCAGATAAGAGCCAAATCTAAGTGGCATATACGTGATGGTCTGTCCTCCTCCAGTCATAGCAATAAGAAACTGCTTAACATAGGCAAAGCTATAAATAACCACAGCTCATGTTCTGCTCTGTTAGCATGTTTTAGTTAAAACAGCTGACTTGAAATGGAAGATGAGACTTTAAACTGTCTTTTTAAATGCACACAGAAGTAATAGAGAACTGGGAGTTTGACAAGAAGAGCCCCTTTAGCTGATCTGTCTGTTTCAAAGTGTCTTGTAGTGACATGCATCAGGTGACAGATTTATTAAATACTTAGATAATTCCCAATGCAAGCAAGGAGTACTCTTTGTAAATTAATAAATAGTGGGCTACAGGCTTCTAACTGAACAGGTTTCTTCCTTCTGGCTTAAAATAACAAAGAAAAGAAAGTAGGGATGGGAATTGAGGACTGGGATTGGCAAACTACTCTTGGTCTGCTGTCCTGGATTTCACTTGAAGTTGCTTTGGTACCAAGTATGCAAAGTCCTGTTAGATCTGGAGTAGAGTCCCTTTTTGTTTGGCTCTGGGGTATTGGTGCTGCAGTGTCTGTGTTTGTTTAGGCAGTGCTGTCAGAGCTGTAACCTGCAACTGGGGGATTACAAATCAACTACTAGCTGGGTTTTCAAGTTAGGTGCTTTTCTAGCAGTAAAATACTGCTAAATGGTCTGAATCAAGTTATAAAAAAATCTTTTCTTAAATATGATGCTTTTCTTAAAAGCTCTTTTAAGTTCATTATTTCAAAAAAATTATTAATATTGAAAGTTAGTGAGATGAAAGGTGAGTTGAGTAAACACAGCATTTAATCGAACCAATATTAGGTAAAGGTGCCTCTGTACCCAGTTTTTATAATATATGTAGGATGATAAAATAATACTAATAGCATTTGGATTTGGTTTCTGTCACCTGCAAGGTAGTCTGTTCTTGAATTGAGTATCAAATAATAGGTTTTATCATAACTCTTTTCAGTCACAGTACAGAAATCCCAGCTAGAGGACTGAATTAGTATTGGCATAGAATAACTGCTGCTTGGTATTTCTTAACCTCCTCGCAAGACACCTATCTCAACAATGAATTATCAGTAAAAATCTCTAAAATATTTTGTGTGCATTTTTTTTTCTCTAGAATATCAGCTAATATTCTTTTAATATGCGGGTGAATTACTTTTTACATCCGACCTTTGGTTTTTTTCTTAATATTACAACATTTTAGATCCTTTAATCTTTTTTTCTTATTTTCCTTATTTAAGTGGAGATGAGCAGCTACTTCTCAGTCCTTTAGAAGTATTCCACTCTCTCCCAGAAACATTTGCTTATATGTTTTAGATCTGTATAACCTTTTTTAATTTTTTTTTTAATTTCTTTTTTGTGAGGATTTGATGTGCTACAGCATGGTTTGGAATTTTACCTTGTGTTCTGTGTGGGCATGAAGCGCTGATAGTTGTGTGAGTCAGCTGTTGAGTGACTTCATGGTTAGGATTAATTTGTGTTAACTGCAGCTGTACCACTTATGTAGAACTAAACAATCTAGAAATGATTAATGGTTGCAATAAATACATCTTAATACTCTGGAAAATCCATCTAGTGCTTGACTTTTTATTCCTTTCTGTGCAGGTGGAAACTATGTAATAAGTGCGTCCTCCTGGCGGGAGGGACAAAAGCTAGTAAAAAAAATACTAGGTCCAGCTCCCAGAATAGAACAGGACAGAAGAGCAGTATCTAGTGACAGAACAGGACGAGAGCGAGCTGCCAAGACTGGTAAGGTGTACTTTCATCACTGGGCTTCTTTCATTGTTCTTAATTTATTATATAACACTGCATGTCTGCAGAATAAAGCAGGCTTCTGAGATAGAATATAATCAATTTCTTCTAAAAGTAACTCCTATTTTTAACCAGGGAGTCAAGGGGGGATAGTTGTGCTCACACCCATGGTTGGGATGCATAACCTCTCTTCCTGGGTGGATTATGAGCTTTCTTGGTGTCACAGGAAGCCTGCCCTGGGTGTCTGACTTGAGGGGCAGTACATGCTGCAGAAGTGCTCTGGAAGCTCTAGAAAAGATGGAAACAGGTTGCAAGCAGAGAAAAATGGATCACCTCCAATCTGGTTTTGCCTCTTGAAGATAGTGGGGAATGGGATATCTAGCAGTGGTCCACAGGTTGGATGAATTCTCCAGATGTGCTGCATATAATACATGGGGTATGGTTGGGCATCCCTGTTTTACAGGAATTGTGGTTCTTCCAGATACTATATGGTGTCATCTGTGTGCATCATAAGTCTTCATTGATTCCTCACCAGCCCTCTTCAGAATTTATCCAGAATCTCAGGGCAAGAAGGGGACTGTGGTAGCTGCTGTGCATCTTATGACTGTGAGCTTGGTAGGAGCATCAAGGGTGTGAGCTCAGTCTAAGCAAAGGCTCCTATATCCAGACTAGGACACTGAAGCCAAAGCATGTTTACAGTGAGATCTGCACTCCTCCCTCATCCTCACTTTTGCAGCTGTTTTAGTGATGACATGTAATTACCCAAATTTGATTTTTACTGGAAATATTTGACAAGTCTTATTCTTTAGCAGGCTGTATTGGAAGGACAGGTTCAGATTCTAGACTGGAAGTTACTCATAAAATCTCGTCAAGAAGTTCTGAAAGGTCAAGGAGTAAAGTACGATCTGAGAATAACCTGAAGAAACTGGAAGCTGCTCTTCCAGACAATAACCAAGAAGACCATTCCTCTGTGAATAAGGACTTCCTGCCTGTGGAGATACGTGGGATTCTGGATGACTTGCAGTTGGATTCCATGAGTACAAAGCAAGAGAAAGATGTGGAAAAACAGAATCAGAAATCTGTTTTACCTACTCAAAATGCCAGGAGCCATAGTCCAACCAAAAGGAAACCGGACAAGATAGCTGCCAGTGAGGAGCCTCAGGTGATCTCTAAGAAACGTCACTATGATACAGATGAGGTTCGTCAGTACATCATCAGGCAGCAAGAGGAGAGGAAGAAGAAGCAGAATGAAGAGAAGAAAGCACAAAAGGAGGCAACAGAACAGAAGAACAAAAGGCTTCAAGAGCTCTACAGAAAGCAGAAGGAGGCTTTTACTAAAGTGAAGAATGTGCCTCCTCCTGAGCCTTCAGCAGCCAAACGGTTACAGGAAACCTATTCTAAACTATTGCTGGAACGTACGTTTTTAGAAGAACCACCTCAGCTGCCTACGGTGCAGGAAACACAGGTATAGCTGATTCACTGACAACGGGCTGCAGTTCTTTGCAGGAATAGGTGGTCATATGTTTAGGAAGGTTGAGGTTTGTCCCAATCTGGTTATCATTTAAGAACAAGAATACAAAGAAAACTGCAGCCTTTGTTTAAAAATACAGAGGTTTTGATACAGAACTTCTTTGCTAGTGGCTGCTCTTCAGCACAGCAAAAATGCTGAATGGAAATCATCTTTCTATTATGAATAGAAGCAGAGTTCAGGATATTTGTTAACAGCCCCTATAATGGTTGGCTCTTAAGAAACTTGTATGTATCGGTCATACCATGCACTGAAGAGCTTTGTCTGAAGTTGCTTTCAGACAAACTTCAGCAGTGAGTTAAATAAGTTTGCTAATCAGAAACTGAATATGAAAGAAGATTAGTATATGGTAAAAGACTGATATTAATTTGAAGTGTTCAGCTGAAGTAGTTCAATATGTGATCAATTTTTTTTTTTTTTTTAATACATTCAGCTGAGACAAAACTATAAATGTTTTGTGTTTTTAAGCCTGTGTGGTAGGAAAGATGTGATACTATGCTGAGAAATGCAAGCCTTTTCCATTTTAAATAGAGAGGAGCTTCGAAACTCCTGCAGACTTTTGAAAAATGCATTTTTCTGCTTCTCTTCATTTCTAGCCCCGACCTGGTTATCAACCATCTGGGGAATCTGACAAAGAAAACAAGGCTCAAGAGCGTCCTCCTAGTGCATCTTCAAGTAGTGACATGTCACTTTCAGAGCCTCAGCAGCCGCTACTGAGGTGAGCCACTGTGGGCCTTCTGAGAGGGGAAAATACTCTGGTTTTCATCTCTGAGAGGTGACAATAGACTAGGCTCTTAAGTTTGTATTCTAGCGAGAGTCATTATCTTTATGGTAACTGATTTTTTCCTCATAGTGAAGAGGAAGCTGATGTAGGAAAGCATGTGACAATGTTGGATGTGGGTATTTAGTGAGTCTGTAAATAAATAAAGTGAATGATGGTTGCTGTTAAGCTTTTGCTGACATCAAAGGGATGTGCATTTCATATTGGGAGACTATATTTCCTCTGCCTTTGGGCAGGAGAAGTTGATCATATGAATATGTCAGTTGATTTTTCTTATTTGATTTGTTCTATGTTTCTATTTAATCTGTTATTTAGGATTCAGACCTTTAGTTACTGTCTCTAAAGTACCAAACCCCTCTGCTTCTGCTTGGAACTAGCCTTTCTTTATTTCCTTTCATGCTGCTTACACCATTTGTATTTTTTCAATGTAAGTCAAGGTACCTAACCAAACAAATACAGGAAACTAAAAATCATAAAAGTTTCTTGCATATCCTTAATATCCCTGTTGTGCAAGTCTGTCTTCACTTTTAATTACATAATGAATATCTGCTTCTTAAATATATACTCGCATCATTATCTTTTCCTTAACTTGGTCAAATCCATGCTGACTTCGTAAATTCACTGAGACCTGTTTGCTTTCTGGAAGAGTTGAAGAAAGCACTAGGAAGGCTGTGCAGTACTGTTTATAGAAGATGCTGCTAAACCATATGGTAGTAAATAGCCTAACATCATAAGGAAAAAATGGAAGTACTAAGTAGGAGAGATAGAAGACTTAAAGGGCTGCATAAGTTACTTGGAGAGCATCATAGTAAGCAGAGAAGCAGGTTTTTTTGAGGAGCTTTCCTAGTATTCAGAGCATGTGCAAGTGATATTAGCTCTCTCTAGAGCTCCTGTCATGCAAACGGGAGCTATCTAGAAAAATTTAAAAAAAAAAAAAAAAAAAATGTCTTGCAGAACTTTAAATATCCTTGGTTTTCCTCTCCTCCTTTTCTCTAAGCATTCTTCGTGCTTACCCTGAGTAACAGCTCCAGTGAAACATGGGATGGGTTTAACTGGAGGGAAAAGGCTGAAGTTAAGAAATTCAAAGGTGGGGGCAGGGAAAAGTTTCCTTCCTTTTGAAGTCAAGAAACTTTTGGAAAAGGCTTACTGCTAATGATGAAAACACTCAACTTGTTACAACCTTAAAACACATAATACACCAGAAATGGCATTTCAGATTTGGAAGGTGCTGTGTTGTTTGGGTGGTTGTTTTTGGGTTTGGTTTTTTTTTAAATAGCATTCTGTAACTGCTTACTGTCTCATTCCCTACCCCCTGATTCTATCAAAAAATATTTCTTCCTGAAAAAGAAATCTGGTAATGATACTTTCATCTAAAACAGCAGTACTTGTATATATCATCAACTTAAATATTGACTTTGCATTTCAGGAGCAATTTGATGGAGCCTCCATGGGTACAGCCAGACAGGTTGAGCCCAAGAGTCCAACTCTCTCAACCGCAAGCTCTCATGGGCTCAAATGGAGGCCCTTGCTCCCAACACTGGAGTCTGGAGCAGATGGACCTTTTGTCGAAGGAGTGTGACGCAATGTTGGTGGGCAGGAGAACTCATGCTGCACCTGTGGGATCACTGACCTTGATGTCTCAGCCATACCTGAATTCACCCACAGTGCAGCAAAATCTCTTAGGAAAACCTGCTACCAACCAATATAAGAGCAAATTAGATCGGATTGAAGCTTTGAAAGCTACAGCTGCTTCCCTTTCTAGCAGGATTGAAAGTGAAGCCAAAAAATTGGCTGGGGTTGGCATCAGTTATGGTACCATGTGGAACTCAGACCATGAGTTTATGCAACAAAATCAGGATGATGGGCGGTGGGCAAAGGCTGTGAGTCCTCCTGTGAGAGAGGAAAATGAAGGTGCTTTTTCAACCAGAATTCAGAAAATGTTGGGTGTATCTCATACAGCCTTTGATGACAACAACCTTCCTGGGGTAGGCAACCTTAGTGAATTTAAAAAGCTTCCTGAGACGATCAGGCCTCACACTGCTGCAGTCAGCCTTGGAATGAAGTCCCCCACTGCTAACAGGCATGAGGGGATGCTGGGCCATTTATCGAAGAGACAGACTGACTCCCCAGGGCGTGAAAACCAGGCTTACACTGCAAACAAAGCTGCAATTCCTCAAGAGTCCAGCATCGACACCATCAGTGAAGGGCCTCTCTTGAGTGACGGAAGCCTCTCTGAAGAAGAAGGAGGCCAGCACAAGCAGTTGCAGCTGAAGATGCTGGAGACATTAAAAGAGAAGGATTTCTGCATTCGGGAGAGGAATGCTTTTGAGCCCATAAAGGAGTTTCAGAAAGAAGCTGAGAAGTATTTGCCACTTTTCACTCAGACAAGTGGCACAGACAGCAAAGGGCCATGGGAGGAGCTGGCGACGGGAAGTCCCCACAGCGTCATCAACATCTTTGCAAAAAGTTATCAGCTTCATGGAAAAGGTAAAAATGGAAAAATTTCTCAAGGCTCTTCTGAATTGCTCTTTTCCTGTTCTTACTCCTCCTTATGCTTTATGCCGCACAGGTAAGGAATGCATTTAGATGTCTGAAACGTGCATCTGTGTGAGGCTTTTTCACATTACTTCTGGTTATATGCTATATATGATCATCTGTAATAATACATTGTTCCTGTTTCATTTAGGGCAGAAAGATTAAATCCCTGGTTTATGCAGCACTTGGTGGCATAAACACAAGTGCTTGCTTATATCCCAAGTTCTTGCTATGCAAGAATAATTTAGCTTTACTATATTGTTAGAAACACATAACTTTGGTGGATGAATGATGTGGACTTCCCTTTTCCATCTTTGCTCATATGAGATTTCATAATTTCTCAAAGAAGTGCAACAGTTAAAACTCTGGTGACAGTACTTGATTTTGAGAGGGTAAGGTTTGAGTACCAGGAGGGAAGGTCTCTTGCTTAAACAAGCCCTTTTCAAGTGTTACTGTCTTAGGGCATGCTGTACAAGTGTGTCCTGGAGGATGCCTCATTTGATTTTCATTTTTTGTATGAACTTACTCTTCATTTTATGAGTAATATTTCTCTTGCCTTGAGTTACTCATTTTGAGGAGGAGGTTTTTTCTGACAAGTTGATTTTTATCTTGTGTTTTTTCTTGATTCTTTTTTTCCTTCATTTTATTTCCCTTAAGGATGATTGCATTTGAATTTTCTGAAGATGGCTCTACTGTAAGCACTGTACTCTTCAAGAATATTTTAGCTGGAGTGTGTTACTGAAGTAGAGTGTTCAATAATTTGCAAAAAGAAGATGACTGTGCTTGTTATGTTGTGTTAAAACTGCCATGGGATGTCTTTGTAACTTGTGGTTGGGAGCATTTTAATTCCTGCAGCTTAATTTACCTGTTTGATGCACATTTGTATATAGTATTATTTTTGTCTATTCGCTTCTTTCTCCACACTTTAGTGTTTGATGAAAGGTCGAATGGAGGGTCTGCCCTTCTGCGCCCTTTACTCCCTGCCATGAGCCCTGCAGAGAGCGTGGTCTCTTACGAAGATGATTTTGCCTCATCACAGGGTAGTAGCACTTTAACAGACAGGAAGATTGCACGTGACCTCAGGTAATTGTGTGTTAGACTATTTGTGAAAATCAAAATGCAGAATTAGACAGAAAATAGTTAATGCAAAATTTGTTTTGTCACAAGCTGGATATCTTTCTGTCAGGCTGTATGGTAATACTAGTCAAAGTGATGAGGTATTTCCTCAGCACCTTGCAGTTACAGCAACCAGCGTGGTTAAGAGGGAAAGATTAGAGTCATGTGTTCCTGTTTTATTTAATTTTTGTCCTTCTTTACTCAGGCAGGTAGCTTTTAGGCAAGGTTCTTGTCCTTTGTAGTCAGGTGAAAGTTCTCCAAATAGTGTGGCTGCTCTAATGCTCAGTTGGTTCGTCTTTGTAATTTAGGAAGAAAAAAAAATATATTTGAAAGTGTTAAAATACCTTTAGTACTTCAGAATCTTGTAAAAAGCCTAAAATTGCTTTCAGTAAGGGTTCAGTAATGCTTAGTAATGGATAAATTGTCTGTAAGTACTTCTAAAACTTTAGTTCAGACTAAAAATTGAAGATTGTAAATGCTAGACTCTTCATGTTAATAACTGAATTCATGTGGCTTCCCGAGTTTCCTAAGATCCCTTTTTTGTAACAAGATGTATTTACATCTTTTGGGCACCTTGCAGAATGCCACAAATACTGTGTTTATACTGGTGGTGCTTTACCTCAGAAGAAAGGAAGGCAAAAGGCACTTTGCACACAGAAAATGTAGGCTGAAAAAAATGTTTTCTTTCTGATTAGACTTCTTGATAGGTCTTCTGTTTGTATTACTTAGTATTTGATGCATTACCCCCTTATTTGCAAATATTTTATAACCCTTTATTGAAAATCACTCATATTTCTCTTGATTTGTTGGTGATATCTGTGTGCCTAGAGGTTATCTAAACTGCAGTCATAGTTGGAATCATTCTAAGGTTACTCAGGCCTGTGCTCAAAGAGCAACTCTCTTAAGAGTTAACATCGGAGAGAATGGTTGTTACCCATCTTTTACTGTTTCCTATTATCAAAGTATGTGTCAATATGTTCAATATGTCAGACTTCCTACTGTTTTAGCTGTCATAATTTTTAATCTCAAATCAGTGCTTTTCAGGATGGGTTAATTAGTGCAGTTTCAGCCATCTGTCTCTAATTTAAAGTGTGTTTGATTTCTTGTGCACTGTGTAATGCAAGGGTTGGAAATCCTTAAATATGCACTGTCGATGTGCTCCTTTTTAGTGTTGCTGGCAGCAGTAATTCAAGCATTCATGAAGAAGTTCCAAGTAGGAAGTCTCCCCGTGAACTTCGATCTGTAGAGCTTGCTTCTCAGCATTCATCTGGACCTCTGTCTGCAGCATCTTCTCGCTCATCTGCTTCCTCTAAAAAGAAGGGGAAAAAGGAGCGTAAGTGCAGTACTTGACTGTAGAGTTTGGGGTTTTTTTAAGGAGGTGTTAGTGGGGTTTTGTTATGAAAATTGGAGTCTTTCTACATATTCAGGAACTAATCTAATACTGATAGGAGGATTGGTTTTTTTCCTTCAGTGATTCCTTCCTAAATTCTTTTAGACTCTGATTATTCTTAGACCTTAAAATGAAGTAAGCTGAAATTAAATAGGCAAGAGGTTAAGTATTGAAAATATTTCCTTTCATAAACCAACCTTCTAACAAATTAATTTTAATATTGTGTGGGAGCTATCCTCAGGTTGTGTAGTAAGGAAATTCCAATACACTACTGAGAAATCTGAGTTATGGCCATATTTATGGAGGTGATGCTAAGTATATGCTGTATATTCATCTGTATTCATCCTGTATATTCATCTTTGGATCACAGTCAGGTGTTTTGTAGTGCAAAAACTAATAAATACAGTTTTTCCTACAGTAACTTGTACATGGCAAACCCATGAAGAAACTCAGTATTTGATACACTCTGGCTGTATGTCATGGATGACATAAGGGAAAGCTAGTTTTAAAGTCAGTAAAAGGATGAGAAAATAAGATTGGGCATTCCAGATTCTCTCTCTTATTTTTTTTCAAATTTCTCTAGCTCACCTGAAAAAACCTGGGGTTTATTATAATTATAAGGATTGTAGAGTCAAATGCTTTTCTTTAGATAAATGGATAGTGTGAAATGAAAGGTGAGTGACAGCTTTGTGGACAGTGGACACACTATGCAGAAGAGTATTAAAGCTCCTGCAGAAAGCTGCCATATTTACATTTTTTGCTTGTTGAATTTAGAGACTTCTAACTCAAAGGCATCTTTAAATGGGGGGAAAGGTTCTTGATTATTTTGGGACTCCTGATGTCATACTTAGATATTCATCTTAGAAATGCCAAGTGTGAACTTTCTGCAATGTTGTTGCTTCTTAGGGTTGAACTCTTTCAATGGAAGTTCTAACCACTGTCCTGTAGAAGAAGAAAAAATGATATCTGAATTAGAGTGGGGATCCCAACAGACAAAGAAGTCTTTATCAAGTAGCAGAATTTCTAGTAAAGATCATGAGCAGAACCCAGATACCGACAGCACATTAGAAAACTTGTCTGGACACTCCCATATGAGGTACTGTGAACCTTATAAGACACTGCAAATACAACTGAGGTTGGTAGTGTATGACATGTTATGAAAAATGACCGTGTCTTTAGATATGCAAAAGGAAAGTAACAGAAATGATCAAATGTTAGTAAGATGGGCAGGCAGAAAACATTTTCCCCTGTATTTTAGATAGGAAAGCCCAAAGTACATGGCTGTAGTAGGGGGTCACAGAGCACAGGAATGGGCTCCCCAAAGAGGTTGTGGAGTCTCCTTCTCTGGAGATTTTCAAAACCTGCCTGGATGTGTTCCTGTGTGACCTGTGCTAGACTGTATGATCCTGCTCTGGCAGGGGGGCTGGACTCGAACATCTCCAAGGTCCCTTCCAACCCCTGACACTGTGTGATACTGTGAAAAAAATTACAAAACAGTGATTCTTTCTCAAATGACCCCTCTGTTTTTTTTAAGGATTAACTGGCCAATGTAAGTATCTGGTCAGGTTCAGTACCTTAAATATTGATAGACAATTTTTGTTTTTCTCTTCTACAAGTGTTCTGTAAGAAGCAGGAGGCAGGACAGCCAGTTGACCTGTGCAGTCTTCTCGGTCTTTTCAGTACAATCCACAGACATTTTTTGAGCTTATTAACTCATAACCTTGTCCAGCTCTGTGAGTTGACTCTTCTAGAGAGATAAACTGATCCTCAGAAAAGAGTGTAGAAAAAGAGAAATAAATACTACTTTTCTGTTGCACCCTCTGTATGTCTAGCTATGAGTGCAGTTTTTCTGCTATTTGTGCAATGAAGATGGTTATGAAATACTCAGTTTTTACTGCACTTTTTTCTAAAAAGAAACAAATAACATGAATGGCATCACACTTGTTCAGTGCAGATATCGAGCAGTTCTGAGGTATTGACTTATTTGTGACTTTCACTGATACCCTGCAATGGGTTTGGAAGGTCCTGTGAAGTCCTAAGTTGTGGCAGGTAAAGCAGAACGTCTTCCCAAGAGATTTAAGCAGCCATTGTTGGCTTAATAAAATTGGAATAGTAAATTTAAGAAGTGTCTACCCATCTTCTTTGTTTGGAAAGCAATGTCTTCAACTGTCTCTTAAAAAGAAGTGTTTCTAGAGTGTTCTACTGTTTAAGTCAAGTTTTGTCCTTCAGGCATTTCATTGCATTATGGTGAAAGATACTGAGACTTGGGGCGGTGGCTTATCCCATTCAGTTGCATCTGTATGCTGATAGTGTCCTGCTTACGTTTTAAAGATACTGTTCATGATATTCTGATATCAAAATAGTGCCCTAATTTCCTGTGAATAAAACAAAATTTCTTCAGTCAGACTCTCAGAACAGATGTGTAAACACATGCAGGTGAGTTCATCCTGAAGTGCCAGGTTTCTAACAGGAGGCATCGAAACAGCTTGTCTGGCTGTGTAGAATGTGTAGATACTATGTACTTTATTAATAATATTTATTTTTATTTTTTGGTGGGTGTTATCTAGGTTTATTACTTGGAGGAAAAATATGCTCTAGGTGTTCTAGATGTTCTAGAAACTTAACCCTAAACGGGCATATAGGTACAAAACCCATCTCATGAGGCCACTTCCGTAAGACCAATTGGACCTGTGCAAACCATACTAGACTTTTGTGTGGGTCTGTTTGGTCTGTTCTTCCATATAAATGGAAGAACTAGGTTATTGCTTTATTGATTTATCAAATGACTTAAGAGTAGTATTTACTCATTTCTTTGTTTTTCACTGTCAGTTTCTCAGACAAGGGAAGATCCCAGAAGACGCCGACTTCTTCCCCATCTCCCAGTTCCCAAAAAATGTTGCAGTTTGATTCTATTGGCAATACAGCAGAAAGAGTCAAGTCACCTGCTGGCTGTTCTGGAAGTACAGCATCAGGGCTGAAGCCTAATGCAACCTTCCCTGACCTGAGCCTGGGAACTAACAGGCCTGTAGCAGGAGCAGCCTCAGCGAGTGGTGAGTTGCTTAGATATAACCATAGAGAATTTATTGATTGATTGATTGATATGCAGCACTGAAGACTAGAGAGACCGACTGGTAAATTTTATTCTGCAGGATGTATGCGCTTTTCTCCTGCTGGTCTTCAGCATCGTTTATCAGCAGAATTGAACTACCTTAGTGCTATTGAGGAGTCTGTGCGACAGCTTTCAGACGTAGAACGAGTACGAGGCATATCACTTGCCCAGCAGGAGAGTGTTTCTTTGGCTCAAATTCTAAAGGTAATGGGAAAATATTTCCTTGTCTTAACCTTCCTTCTTTTTAATATATATTTTGCAAGAAAATTAGTTACACAAGGGTGAGTTATGCTTTTGTTAGCCATGCAGAGAAATCATAATAAGCATGATGGAGCATCTCAGATAACATCTATTTTTTATAACTGATGTCTGATTCTTCCTTAAAGTAAGTGGTAACTCTAGAATATGTATCATTAATATACCATTATCTAGAGTCACTGCTTTGGTGGTGTACTTCAGTAAAATAAAACTTAATTATTTACTGGCTTTTATGTTGGGTCCAAGTGCCATGCAATATAGTTGCATAGATCATTTGTCTTACTCCATGAAAAGGATAATTTTGGTTGAAATTTCCTTACGTTGATAAGATTGCTTGTTCTAGTGTGTTGAATTAATTGGTCTTTTCTTTCTCCACTGTGGTGGAAATGTATGGGGAATCTGCATTGTGTAGTTCAAAAGGAAGAGCACCAGTTGGTAGTCTGAAAGTTTTACTTTTGCAGAAGAAGCACCACTAGTAGAGTAGATCTAGGTATTTCAGAGGTAGTTGCAGCCAGTGGCTAAGGAAAAAAAAACAAAAAAAAACCACAAAAAACCAAAACAAACAAACAAAAAACCACAAAAAACCAACAACTCTTTACATTTAACTTGCATGATTAAAACTTGTGTTCCTGATCTGTAGGCACAGCAGCAGCGGCATGAACGGGACTTGGCTCTTTTGAAAATTAAGGCTGAACAAGAAGCTTTAGAAAGTCAGAGACAACTGGACGAGGCAAGGCAGAAGGCAGCTCAGGTAATGCTGCCCTTCAAAAAATGTGGAGTGTGTAAGAAGCAAAATGCTGTAAGTAAATCCGTGCCTATGAACATTCTTAACTTGAAGCTATGAACATACGGAAGTGGTGAAGGGGTTAATATAGCTGAAAAAAAGCTTTTAGGTGCCAATTTAAAACTTTTTTTTCCCCCAGATTTTGTGAAATAAGACTGTAGTTGTTATAGCCAGCAAATTTTGAAGAGCTGAACTGGCTGTGTTTTCTGCACAGGTCCATGCAGAGTCACTGCAGCATCTGGTCCAGTCACGGCAGGAGGCTGTACCAGAGACCCCATGCAAGGCTGCAGCCAAGCAGGTGGAAGCTGATGCAGCTCACCAGATGCGTGAGGTGAGGTCCTGACTGAAAGGCAAAAGCTGTGCTAATTTCAGTATTATTTTGAATACTTTTTTGCCTCTAAGTTGTTCTCTGTTTGGTGTCATTGTCAGTGTAACTTCTTCACCTTCATAACATGATTAATGATAGGACTTCAAAGGAGCTTTTTCTGGCATCCTTACTTAGAAGTCAGTGAGCAGCCTTAAATCCCTGTTTGCTATTCTTATGATCTTTCAGTTAACGAACTGTTACAAAGTTTGTTCTTCCAGGAAAGATCAATGATAGTGAACACAGCATCTTTAATTTGTAAGAGTTGCACTCCATCGGGGATTGATCCTATATCTGTTTCATATGCAAATTAAATTAGAAAAGCAGGGAAATTGCAGTTTTGCTTACTTCTGAAAGTAGGAGACCAACAAATTTAAAAAAAAAAAAAAAAAAGGAGGGAGGGAGGGAGGAGGATGTTCAGCAGAGCCCTTCACTTGATATGAGTTTGAAGCTTTCTTTTTTTTGAGTCTCTTCTCATTTTCTTGTGGTATACAGAATATTTATTAGTTTTCAGTTTTATATACTTGTTACCATTGTGTAGCAGCTGCTTCACAGAGAAGTGAGAAACATGGTAACCAAATAATGCTTTTGCTTTTTGATAGTTTAGGGATCACAGTGACTATGCATTAGGGTTGTGGGAAGGAGTGTAGAAGGTTGATTGATATGAATGCTAACTGTTTCTGCACAGTTTGGGCACATACTGGTGCTCAGGAAGGTTGTTTTTATGATAGGTAATTAGACTGCAGAATAATACCAGCGTACTTGTTCTGGGCTTTGCCAAATATGTGAAGTTGAAAAAAAAATTTTGGATAGACAAGAATGTGTTAGGTTAGAGGAGCAGAAAAGGCATCTGAGATACATGCAGTGGTTGTTGATAGGAGGTGTATGAATATATATTTACATACGTGAATATGTATTTATAGAGTAGTATGAGCTTTTTACAACCAAAATTGGTAAGCACATCATTACAAAACATCTCAAAGCAGTCTTACACATTTATTCCATAAATCAGTAAATAGCGGGTGAGAATGAATGTTTTCTCTTTCAAAAACATCTTGATGCTAACAAGCTCGTATTCCTCTGTTTTTTGTTGTACTCAGATGACAGAGTTAGCACGAACCCAAATCTCAGATACTGTCAGCACTTCGGCTGTTCCAGTTGCCACCTTGTTTGACCACCAGCGGCAGCATCATTCAGAGTTTGTGAAGCAACTGAGAGCCCGATCTGATACAAACAGGTTTGGTTTGTTTTGGTTTTTTTCCCCTAATGCTTCATATCTTGGGAAGAGGGAGATAAGATAGTTTGGTTTTACTTGAACTATTCTTCAAGAAAATTTTAAGATGTCATATTGAGTGAGCATTCTTATGAGACCCCACCTGCACTACTGTGTTTAGCTCTGGGGACTGCAGCATAAGAAGGACACAGACCTGCTTGAGTGGGTCCACAGGAGGGCCATGAAGATGATTAAGGGTCTGGAGCACCTCTCCGTTCTGAGGATGGGATGAGAGAGTTTGGGCTATTCAGCCTGGAGAAGACACTCTAGAAGAGGTTGCCCAGAGAAGCTGTGGATGTCCCATCCCTGGAATTGTTCAAGGCCAGGCTGGATGGGGCTTTGAGCAACCTGGTCTAGTGGGAAGTGTCCCTGCCTGTGGCAGAGGGTTTGGAACCAGATGATCTCTAACATCTTTTCAGACCCAAACCATTCTGTGATTCCATATTTAATAAGAATAATTGAGATTCCATCTTTGTGCCCTGAATAGTGTACCCCGAAGGTAACATTAACTGGTTATATGAAGCTCTATATAAAAGTGTAGAAGATGCTATAAGTGTTTTCTGGGATCATTTAACTAGTCTAAGCTTTAAGTGGTCTTCTCAGAAATTTTAACTAACTACTACTAGTAAACTGATGGAAGCTTGTGAAAAGTGTCTTATTCTTTGTTTTAAGACAACACAAATTTACACAAAGTGCTTCTCTCTTTCAGGAAATGTGAGTCTGCTGCCATGTCACAAGGTAAAGAGGAGAGAGGTGACTCAAAACAGACATACTCACCAATGTTTGATAGTTATTCAGAGTCTTCAAGATCAAAGGTTCATGATCAGAGGTAAGAAGAGTTTAGATTATACAGGGGCTTTTTGCTATAAATAAGAACTAAAGTACAAAGGAATATGGAGTTATTTCCTTCAATATTTTTTAGAAAAGAGGAAAAGTCAGTGTTAAGCCTTCAACAGATAAACCTGTCTTATATTCCAGAATTTGCTTTGTCTTTAATTAAAAAAATTCTGCTACACTATGGTCTGCAGTTTAATAGTATGTTGTGTGACTGTATCTTCAGTTTTGAATTTGCTGTATTTGTTCTAATTGAATGCTTTTCTCTTTCCTGACTTGAGAATAATTGAATTCTACATTTGCTTTCTCATTCAGTTAAATTAACAAAAGTCTAGCAAGCAGGTGAAGGGAAATAGTTAAACACCTCTGTTCAGCTCCTGTGAGACTGTATCAGGAATGCAGTGTCCAGTTTTGGGCTCCTCAGTAGAGAAGACATTAACATACTGCTGCAAGTCTACATGTAAACCACCAACATGGTTAGGAGGCTGGAGTATGTGATGCAAAAGAGAGTTCTCTGAAGGAACTGAGATAACTTAACATAGAACAGAGAATGCTAAGGGGACAGGGATCTAGTTGCAGTATCCTACAGGAGGGTTGTTAGGGAACATGAGGCTAGACTTTCCTTGGAGGTGCACAGTAAGATGACAAAAGGCAATGGTGACATTCCAGAAAAGGGAAAATTATTGATGGGGAGGCAGGGGGGAGGAAGCGTTATCTGAGAGTGGTCAAATGCTGTAATGGGGGTGTAGGGAGGTTGTGGGATCCTCTGTCCTTGCAGGTGTTCAGAACTTGCATGTGACCTTGACATTGGTTGGGTGAAATACCTTGAGAAACTGTTGAGCTGAGATGATCTTGATTTCTGTGCTGTGGCCTATTTGCGTACATCTGTTGCATCACCATTGTAACCTAAAGTCCCTTTAAGTGTCTATTTATCTGAGCTTTTTTCCCTGTCCTAAATATTTGCATTTTGTACCATTCTCATGTTGCTCTGTATCTTTTTGAAGTGGACTAGAATACAGACTGGAGCATATCTTCTGAAGACACAGTGTAGGGACCTGTAGAACTGATTTTCTATCCTGTTCTCTGTGTATCTGGACATTTTGCTACAGGCTTTTTTCACTGCTGCTTGAGATTTTATGTTAAGTGCCTGGGGTGCTGCTTGCCTAAGGTTTAGATTTGAACCATTTTCTGGTGTTACATTATCTTGCCCGCCTTACCGAATGTAGCTTTTTATTTCTAGTTCACTTACCTGTTCTAGTTAGGTTCCATGAAGTTTCTCACAGCCCTTCTCTGATCTTGACCAATTGCAATGAATTTGTCCTCTGTAGTTCTAATTTAAAACAGTATCACTGTCTCACTCATCCTTTTAATAACTGTAAGGAGAGGTGTTTGCAATGGTTTATCGTCGGTACTCGTTGCCAGGTAGAGGGTGTGCATACCTACAAACCACTCGAATTCTAGGGTAGAATAAAAATAAGATCTGCTGTCAATCAGCTGTTTGATGAAGCTTGGAATTTTAAAGTAATCAAGTTGCATTTTAAAAGCAAAACCAAACCTTCTGTATGTTGTTTATTGTTGGAATGTTGGTCATGGTATGTAAGTACAGTAGTAAAGTAATATAAATATTTTGAAATGTGCAAATTTTTTTTTTAATTATCCCTTGATAACACAGTAGTACCAGCAGCCGTCAAGAGAGTCCTTCGGTTCCATCTTCTAAGGAGAAAGAGAAAAAACTTTCCCGTCGTGAAAAGATAAGCAGCAGTATTGAAGAGCAGGCTCATACTGGCGTGGATGATTCCTTGCCAAGTGATAGCATTTTGTCACTGCCAGATGAGAAAGGTTAGTTGTTTGATTGTGTGGGATTCATCTGAAGGTGGTGAATGGGGAGGGAGGTGCTATTTCAGAATTACTTTCTGAAATAAATGAGGGGATAATGTGTGAAGAAAGCTGAGCCCTAGGTGAACTGGTAGCCTCTTAAGAGGTAACAGTGAGATGGGAACCTTTGAGGTTTTGCACATCAGAGTGATGGAGTGTGTGGGCCTTCTGCTGTGTCAGCTGTACCCAGGTGTTCCCCTGCTGAACATGTGTACAGAAGTCTGTTAGGTGTTCTGAAGGTGGACAGCAGTGTTTCCTGATGCCCCTCAAAGTACACTCCTTTCTAAACATCTATTTTTCTACACTAAAGTAGTTATCTCTCTGTCTTTCCTGCCCCTCTAACTTTATTGAGGTGAGACAGAGTAAAACTGTCTGAGCAATCACTTCCCTGATTTCTCCCTCAGATTCCATTTCTGTTGCAACAGAGTATTCCCTGAAATTTGATGAGTCCATGACAGAGGATGAGATTGAGGAAAAGTCTTTTCGGTCTTTGTTGCCCTCTGAGAGTCATCGCAGAAATAATTTGGAGAAGAAACGGGGTAGCCGTGATGATTCTGATGAGGAAGTCTCCCCAGAAAAAACAGCTCTGTCATCTATCAAGGTAGGTCAAGCAACCAAAGTTAAAGCAGATTAACTGAATGAAAATGGTTAAGCTGATGAGTTTCAAGTGAGCCATTCTTAGTTGTGCTTGCAAACTTGAGATTTTTTTTCCTTCCTATGATTCTTAGAGCATCTCAAAACATAGAGTTGTATGAATCATGCTGTATGTCACTGTTGTACAAGTGCAGTGACTTGACTTACAGAACAGTTCGTCCAAGCCTCTACTTGTTCTCTTGTGGCTTTGGGTTATAAAAGCCCAGAGGACTAAGTCTTCCTGCTATGCTTATATACAGCTAGGAAGACAAGATGATGCCTCATCCCTTGGAGCCAAGAGGGGACTTCCCAATACTGTCACACAGCCCAAGGCAGAAAAAGTTCATCTGCATAAATCTTAGAGAAGAATCGTCTTCCCTTCTTGCATGGGATTTTCACAGAATCATAGAATCATTCTGGTTGGAAGAGACCTTCAAGATCATCAAGTCCAACCTTATTCGTAGCCCTATCAAAACCACTAAACCATGTCCCTAAACACAACATCTACCCGGCTCTTAAACACCTCCAAAGATGGTGACTCCACCACCTCCTTGGGCAGGCTGTTCCAATGCCTGACAACCCTTTCAGTAAAGAAGTGGGTGTACATGTGTGTACATGCTCATACTTTGAAAAAAGCTTTGGAATTTCTCTATTATCAAATCACAACAAATTTATCTTTCTTTCCAGGAGCTAAGCATGCCATTCTCAGGGGGACAAGATAGTTTCTCTAAATTTACCATGGAGATGGTACGACAGTACATGAAAGAGGAAGAAATGCGAGCAGCTCATCAGTCCTCGCTCCTTCGGCTCCGGGAGAAGGCTCTGAAAGAGAAGACCAAGGCTGAATTAGCTTGGCTGGAACACCAGAAGAAGTAAGGCAGCTCTGACTGTTCACTCTTGCTGACTGAACACTTTCTTGTACTTCTACTTGAGTTTTTGTGTATGATTATGCTTCCACCCCACCCCTCCCTTATGAAGTATTAGTGGTTGAACTAATCTTCTGACATCAGTAATCTGTACAGACGTTATTGTTACTTGGAAAGAAAGGACTTGGAATTTGTCATGGAATGCCACTTTAAGTACCTAGTGATACCACTAACCTGCGGTGGCCAGATTTAATCAGTAGTACTTTCCTATAGTCACTGTTGGTATGAGAGTCCCATTGCTCACTAGACATTTTCATCCAATTTCTTGTCATTCTGGGTTTGACAAAGGTTTTTCAGGTAGTGGCCCAAGTGTCCTTCCTTTTGTCTTTCTCAAATGGTGAGCACGCTACCTCCCCAGAGCTTTTGCCCGTATGCAAGAGATCTCACGTTACCTGCACTGGCCTTTTAATTGTACATTTTTTTGACAAACCAGTACAAAATATTATCTTCTTGAGCATGCCAGTGATTAAGTACAAGCATATACTCTTCTGCACGTTAGGAAATTTTTTGCTTTAAAGAGCAAGAGGCTTCTTGTTGTGCACTTTTTTCTTATTTAATCTTTTCTTCCAATCTGTTTGCAGGCATTTGCGAGACAAGGGAGAGGATGATAAGATGCCTCCTATTCGAAAAAGGCAGCGTGGTTTGCTGCTGAGATTACAGCAGGAAAAGGTAACTGATGCCCTCTAGGAAAATCCTGCGGAAACCCCTGTGTAGCCATTAAATGTTCAGATGCTGTAAAAGCTGAGAATTGAGAAAACAGGTTTTTCGATAGGAAGTATTTCATACCAGTAACTTATTTTTGGATAGGCAGTATTTATTACCAGTCACTTTTATTTGCATTTCAGTAGTGTTTAACACACTGTGTAAGAGGGTCCTTCTGTATCAATAATCTCACTGGTTGAGTCCTAGATGTATTAACTGATCTTGTGTTCTTTGCTGCTGAAGCTCCAGGCTAATTACTTCACCATGTAACTTTAATCATTTTAAACCCATGGCTGTGGCGACTTTAGAGTGTGTTCCTGTGAGCTGTCTGTCACTGTTCTTAATGCTTAATCTTCTATACCTAAAAGGCAGAAATTAAGCGGCTTCAAGAGGCTAACAAGGCTGCTCGGAAGGAGAGACAGCTAATCCTTAAACAGCAGGCAGAGATAGAACGAATCCGTCAAACTACAATAAAACTGCAGGAAAAACTAAAGTCTGCAGGAGAAAACAAGCTGGTAAGTGCTCAGTACAGAAGCTGGAATCTTCTTGCTTTGGCCATGCAGCTGGTATTTGACTTCAGTGTTTATAGGAATGGTGAGCTACTGGATTGGACCAGTCACTTGGAAGTTTTGTCTGCCTCAAACGGTCTCATCCTCATTTTCTCTGCAATTTTATGGTTGATTTCTTTAAAGCATTGTTTAAGGAGATGCATTTAGAGAAGTTATAAAATGTTTTGCTTTAACTGGGTAGTAGATGGTGTTTTGTAATTCTCAAACTTAACTAATGACTTTGGGAGTATCATTTTTTTGATGCTTAGACCTATTGGACTCTGTTTTTGATTGATAATTTGTCAGACCCCAAATAGTAAATGTAAGTGCTAAACCCAAAACTTGCTGCTTTGTGTGTGTTAGTGTCATCACAGAATCACAGACTGGTGGGGGTTCAAAGGGACCTCTGGAGATCATCTCATCCAACCCCCCTGCTCCAGCAGGGTCACCCAGAGCAAGGTGCCCAGCATCTCATTGTCCAGGCAGGTTTGGAATCTGTTCAGAGAAGGAGACTCCACAAGCTCTCTGGGCAGCCTGTTCCAGCCTCTGACAACCTGACAGGAAAGTTTTTCCTTGTGTTCAGATAGAAATTCCTGTGTTCCAGTTTGTGCCCATGGCCCCTTTTCCTGTTGCTGGGCACCACTGATGAGAGTTTGGCCCCATCCTGTTGACCTTTGGATACTGATAAGCATTGATCAGATCCCCTGTCAGTCTACTTCATTCTAAACAGCCTCAGGGCTCTCAGCCTTTCCTCATCACAGAAATGCTCCAGTCATTACACTGAGTTTCTTGAATCTGCTTTACAAGATTGCAAGACAGGATTTTGGTAACTGTCCTCCTCCTTCAAACTTTTGAGGAGACACAAGCTTAATAATAGTAAAGGTTTGGTTTTCTGTTTGGTTAACTGAATTCTTGAGAGGTTTTATTGTTCTAGATACAGTTAGGGGAGAACTTAAATTATGGAAAAAAAGGGTGTACTAAAAAACTTTGTGTCAGAAATTGTTGGAAAATGAAGTTAAATCTGCAGGTGGATGGACTTATCTGAAGTAGTATTTTATGTAATCTGGGCAGAAGTGAGCTAATTTAACACTGTTCTTAAAAAGATTATAAAATAACTTTCTTACTTTTAACACTGCTTCCTTTTTTTTCCTAATGCTTAACTGCAGGAACTTCACAGTGAGGATGACATCAAGCAGAGCAATGGTTCTAGCCCACTTCCAACTGATGCAGAAACACGCAGCCCTTCCCCAATCTCCATCTCCAGCAGTGAGACTAGTAGCATTATGCAGAAACTTAAAAAAATGAGGAGCAGAATGGATGAAAAGTAACTTTTTTTTTTCTTATACAAAAGTTTACTATTTTAATAGAATGAGTTGGTTTGGCTAGTATCTACACAAGGAAATCAGAGGTATTGATACTACATACACTTTGATCTGAGCTGCTTGGAAGCATTAATAGAATTATATTCAACTTAGGATATGGTATTTTAAAGGCTACAGTTTTTACATTAATACTGAGATTCAGACATTGTTATCTGTCAGACTATGTGGCCAAGATTTTATTTTAGAAGATTGATTTTAATATTCTTTGTACTTGATAGAGTTGGTAAAAAGTATATGAGTTTAAGATATTTGGATCATACATACAAGGAGCTTGGACAAGCTCCAAACTTGATGGTACATCCTGTCAAGAGTTCGTATTGCAAGAAGAGACCTGAAGTCAAATGGTCAAAATAGTGCTGTTATTTTGTATTGCCCATTTTATTTTTAAGGGGGAAAAAAAAAATTAAGGAATGAGACTCTGGAATTGCAGTACCAATTTTTATCTTGAATTAAAGCATAAGTTATAAATATCAATCATCTTATGCAAAAAGTAATAGATGAGTTTGAGACTGGCACACAAAAAGCCATTGGTCTTGTCAGGCATGTGATTTCTGCCTTATTATCCAGCTGCCAAATTTCAATTCTAATTCCATTTAAATCAGCTAGTGATGAATTCTGCAGTATTTTCTTAATTAATGGAAGTGGTAGGTGTGTGCCTGAGAAGACAGGCCATTAATAAGACCTTTATTTTCCTCCTATGTGGTCCACAGGTTGGAAAAAAACTGAAAATGGTTGTTAGTCTTCAGAGGAAATAATGAAGTATATTTGAAGTTCCTGGCTCTGAAACCTAGGACTGAATATGTTAATTTCAGTTGTTAAATTATTTTGAATTAAAAAAAATCTGCATTTTTCAGTGTAGGAATGACTTTGCACTAAACACCCCAGATGATTTACCAGCATGTGCGCATAAGTTTGAAGCCTTAAATTCTTAAATTTGAGACTAATCCATTAAAAGTCTGGCCTCTGCCAGTTACTGCAAGACATAGTCTTTGCTTAAATATATATATATTTTTTTTAAAACTTAGAACCAAGGTAGGTCACTACATTTTAGTTCATATGGTGACCTTTGTAATGTTTTTTTTATTTTGGTACTCCTAACACGGCTGGATAAACCATTAAAAAGCAAGCACTGCCATTTGTACAGGCAAGCTGCTGGGCACTCCTCAGCACCCTGTTTGCTTGTAATCATTTGAGAAGCACATTTCCCACACTTGCATGTATTTTGTATGTGATGAAGATAAAAGCCAGTAGCAGTAGTTGAGGATTTGGTGTAAACAGGAAAAAAATACCCAAACATACTCAGTTACAAGGTTTTCATCTTCTAGTCTGGATTGACTGATATTTTATTCAGTGTTCTGGAAGGAACTGGTAAACTGAATAGCCAAAATCATACATGTTTTTCAAGTTTCTGAAATGACATATTTCCAAAACTAAACTCTTGGCATTCCAACACCTCATCGTTAATAGCAGCAAACCCTTTCTCAAAGTATGTTTTGGGTTTAAGATGGGAGACTGGATGTGCTCTGTAGGCCATGTTGACTTTTAGGATTTTGAGAAAATAAGATTTTTTTTTTTCTTCTTCTGATCCTGTTGCTTTTATTAAAAAGAGGGTCTTTATCTTTTTTTTTTTTTTTTTTTTTTCCCGTTGAACATTTCAACTGGTGATAGAAAACCAAGTTATGGCATAGGAATTTTGAGATATGGTATTAATAGAGTATTAACAACATCAGGGATGACAAATACTGTTTGTATTCAAGACTTCCTTTGCCACTTTTTAAATCAAATTATAGTTTTATCAATATTGTCTTTTAAGTCTTTTTTCAATATACGTTCATTTCTAAGCAACCCTTACGATGGCAGAAAAGAATTAAAATGCTAACGAATAATTTTTTCTTACTGTTAAAAGGGATAGCAGTAGATGCAAAGTGTCTTCTACCCTTAAATGTATTTTAATTGTCTGTCCAAAATATTGCTTACCTGGAGAATACTTTTCAAAAGGTGTCTATCAGGATTTGAGATGAACCTATTGCTTTTAGGCAGAGCAAGTGGAAGTTGTGTGTGATGTAACATATGTGGTCATGTAGTTTTGTTTTTCTGCTTTTGTCTTGGATTGCTATATATGTTCAAAAGGAAGTAGTATTTTGTGCAACTTAAATGATTCTCTAGAACTCGATCTTCCTAATTGTACAGCTTTTGCACACCTTTTGCTGCAGGTATATTGATAGTGATAGCAGTGCTTATTGGTTGAAAACCTGTGCTGACTTGGTATTTTTTTTGTTTTAATGTTCTTATTTGTAAAACAAATAAGGATAATATTCAACATAATAGAGTAAGATATTTGAGTTGAGGTGTAATGAAAGGAAGCTGCCGTTTGAAGGGAATCAATCAGGTCAAGAGATAAGGCAACAGGAAAGAAGCTGAACGATGAGTAAAGTACAAAGGAAGTAGGGGAAGGAATTTGGAAGGCTGCTGTGCTGGATTTACTGTGTTCCACAGCAAGGTGGAAATACTTTGGCTTCCTTACTTATGAGGCAGCTTTAATATATCTCTTCTGCTAAAAGGGGGAATGAAAGAATAGCTCTGTTTTAATTCTAATTGGTGAGTCTGTAGCCTGCATGTGAACAGGAGCATGCTCTGTCAAAGAGAATTAACCACTTTCCCCTTGCTTTCCTTGCATATGCAACTCTAACAATAATCTGTGCAGTAGAAGAATGGATTAAGTGCTCATTTTATTTTGTTTTTCCTTAATATGCTTCTTAGCTCGCATTGTAGTTGATAGAGCTATATGGAGCATGGCTTTTTTTTTTTTTTTCTATAAATAGGATAATTCATTAGGAATTAGCTTAAAATGGTAATTCATTAGGAAATACCATTTTAAGCACAGCTGAAAGTTTACATTGTTTTTTTGTTTTGGGGCTTCTTAAAGAATAACAGTTATCATTCTGCAGTTAGTACTTCAAATGAAAGAGGCAATACATGAGTATTCTGAGACCAAGTCTGCGCTTTGTTGCAAAAAAAAGACAAACAAAAAATATACCAACAAATTAGCAGCTACAGATCGAATTACAGGTATATCTCAGTCTTTTCCTGAAATTGCTCATGCTTTAAAAATACATTCTTTAATCTCTTTTTTGGTTTTGCCCTTTCACTGGTGCTTACATTTGGAGAAGTAATTTTACTTAGGTTTTGCCAGATGAATGAAAATGTGTTACAGTTTCAGATTACCAGAGTTGTTCATATCACAAAACCAGCATGCTGTTTAATGCTAATAATATAATCTTTTGACAGGTAGAATAGCAGGAGTTGCAAAAAGATCAGGTTGAGCTATGTTAACCGGTATATGTGGAAGTCCGCACCAAAGTAATAAAACTCCTTCCAGAATTTGAAGAAAAATACAGCAGTGTGACAGTAGCTTGCCTTTAACTGCCAGAAAATTAAGTGTTATAAGTGTATGTGTTACCTTCTGCATAACAGTGTATAGTTTTTCTACTTCATATGTTGGGTAATAACTATACAATGTTAAATGCAATTCATTTTAAAGTTCTTTGCTAGATGCTATCCTTTTCTCGTTCTTTCTGTCTTTTTTTGCTATCTTAGTTTTAAATTCTTCCTCCTTATTTTGTAGACACTGCTCTCCTGTTCACTACTTCTTCTCTGTCTTTACGTCTCACCACTGGGCTTCTCTCAGTGTCTGTTTTCCCAACCTCCACCCCAAATTCCAGCTGTATATCTACAACCAATTGGTCAGGTAACTGTATCTTTCTCAACTGATAGACTCTTTGATAGAGCATGCTCTGTTCAGTCATAGAAAGTCAAGAGGTTCTTCATCAGTGAATGTTTTTGACACTTTCCTCACTGTTTCCAGACCTTTATTAATGACAGACAGTGGGATTAGGCATACCCTCAGCAGGTTTATGGAGAAAACCAAACTGTTTGGTGCAGTTAATTCACTCAAGGGACGGGATGCCACCCAGATGGTCCTTGACAGGCTTGAGGAGCGAGCCAATGTGAACTTTGTGAAGTTCAACAAGCCCCAAGTGCAAGGTCCTGCACCTGGGTCAGGGCAATCCCTTGTATCAATACAGGCTGAGGAGTGGATTGAGAGCATATGAATGGCTTGAGAGCAGCCCTGCAGATAAGAATTTGGGAATGCTGGTGGACAAAAATTGGATATGAGCTGGCAATGTGAGCTCACAGCCTAGAAAACCCAACTATATCCTGGGCTGCATCAAAAGCAATCCGGCCAGCAGGCCAAGGGAGGGGATTGTGCCTCTAACAAGACCCCACCTGCAGTGCTGTGTCCAGCTCTGAGGTTCCCTAGTATGAGCAAGACATGGAGCTGTTGAAGTGAGTCCAGAGGAAGCCACAAAAATGACCCAAGGGCTGGAATGGCTCTACTATGAAAACAGCCTGAGAGAGTTGGGGGTGTTCATCCTGGAGAAGGCTCTGAGAAGACCTTATTGTAGCTTTTCAGTATATAAAGTGGGCTTATAAGAAAAATGGAGAGAGGCTTTTTATCAAGGCCTGTAGCAACTGGACAAGGGGTAACAATTTTAGACTAAGAGAGGGCAGATCTACATTAAATATAAGGAAGACATTTTTTAGAATGAGATTGATGAGACACTGGCCCAGGTTGCCCAAAGAAGTTGTGGATGCCTCATCCATGCAAGTGTTCAAGGCCAGATTGGACGGGGATTTGAGCAACCTGATCAAGTTGAAGATGAATGTTCCTGCAGAGCTGTTGGACTAGATGATCTTTAAGGTCCCTTGCAATGCAAACCAGTTATGATTCTAATCTCTTATTCCTACTGTGTTCCGAGTGGCAGACAGACAGTTCATTTTGCTCTCACTGCCTGGTCATTACTTCAGAATAGCTGATGAAAACCGTCTAGTTTGGGCTTAGTCAGTACCTTGGATATAAATTTCCAAGTAAAGGTTAGAGCAGCAGGTTAATGCTTTGAGGTTAACATTTAAAATGCATGGATAAAATGTATGATGTTAACAACAGAGAAATACTTAGATTTTGAAATCATGCTGCTGTAATCTCAGTGCTGCTGCTTCCTCTCTGCTCCCTCAGATTTCCAGCTTTGGAGATGCCACAGGTGGTTTGCTTTTTCTTTTTTTTTTTTTTTTTTTTTTTTTTTTTTGTGTGGATGGTCGCTGGTTTTTGTGGCTGGGGGTGGGCTTGTGT
>JANHGN010009626.1:60651-84831 GCA_024605025.1 Megaceryle maxima
AAATTTTAATTGAATTAAATTTAAAAAAAAAAAAAAAAAAGTGTTACCTCTTTTTTTTTTTTTTTTTTTTTTTAATTTTGGCTGGGGAAAAAAAAAAAAAAAAAAAAAGCTAAATCTTGATTAGTCTTCTAAAAAATTACTTTCCAGGACTTGCCAAACTTCTGTCCCCATTCCCATTTTCTAAGGTCACAGTATGTTGACAAAGTAAACTGTTTATGTTATCATTGATGTGGTATTATAATTATAGATGTTTGTATTTCCATTTTTATCTATTAAAACAAACAAACAAAAAAACCCAATACATTTGGGTGTAACCATGATTCATGCGATTTGATTTTTCAAATTTAGGCCTGAGACAGCTAAAAACTGGAAATCACTGTCTGAATCAGAGCGATCCAGGGCGTCTTTGGAATCTATTTCAGAGCACGGAGGTATGTAAATGGAAGAATCTGTACTACAGATGCAGATCTTGAAAGATGGACTCTTTTAAACTTCTGTAATCTTTTGTGATTTAAGAAGATGTTTTAAGAAAGCATGCAGATTTCATACAACTATAAGGACCAAGCTAGATGTTTTTACTACTTTTATTTAGTAGGCTTCTGCTTTTGCTGTTTCTTGTATATTCAGTAATTAGTTGTATTCTTGCAGAGGTTTGTGTAAAGCTATCTTCTTTTTGTTTTGTTTTGGTTTGGTTTTTTTGTTGTTGTTGGGTTTGGGGGGGGTATTGTTGTTTGTTTGGGGCTTTTGTTTGTTTGTTTTTGTTGTTTGGTTTGGGTTTCTGTTTCTTTATCACTCAAGGAAAGTAAGGAAACCAAAAATCATGAATTTTGAAAAGTATCTAAAAAGAAAAACCCTATTGTTATGTTTTGCTAATTGTTGTCCAGTCAGTCTAATCTTGGATGTATTTGCAGCTTGCAAATGAATAATTGAGCCGTTACCTTGTGGTCAGTATTTATGGCATTATGAAATGAGTACTGGTACAAGGAATAGAATCAGAAAGAAAGCATTAGAATCCTGGAACTCAAAGAATGTTGCTTATGTTCATAGGACATCTAGAAATTTATGTTTCCAAGACATCAGTTTCTATCTTCTTTTAGCATAGAAACCTTGACTTGAATTTTGTTGCCTACAGTTGTAGTTTTCAATAAAACAATGCAGGCTATGCCATCTGCTGTAATTCTCTTGTTATTTCCCTTCAAGATACCGCGTCATCAAGAACAGAGAGATCTGTGTCTGGGCACACCAAGAAGATGGCTGTGACAGATGTTCATGCAGAAGAACCTTCTGGAATATCTTCCTCCATTTTAATATCATCAAGGAGTTCCAGAGCAGGATCTGGTGATTCCTTAGATAATGTACCCTCATCATCTCTTCTCAAAGACATGAGAGATATTAGCAGGATATCCCATGGGTCAGTGAACAATGTGGTAAAAGCATCCAGTGATGAGGCTGTCTTCAGTCATAAATCTGAGATACAGGAAGACTTGCAATGCATTAAGTCAGAGGAATATGAAATTGAAAGTTCTCATCTTAAGCCTTTGGAGAGTTCTGATGTCTTGTTGATGTTAGATAAAGAACAGGAGAGCACACTGGACATTCTTCCAAAGAACGTCCTCCATTCTGACAACGAACACTCTCAGGAGGAGCACTTTGGTTTGGCTGTGGAAAGTCTTCGTGGTACAGATGAAATCTTAGAACCGAGACTGGCAGATAAAGATGCTGTAACTGGCCTAATTGTAGAAGAGTCCTCTCACAAACTGAGCAAATCAGCAGAAGAAAAAGGTTATCTGTTTTCAGAGCAACTCTTTAGTGAAAAGGAGCCATCGTATCTTGAAGACTTTGAAGGATCCTCTTCCAGAAAGGAAACATCAGTTGAAGAAATGCTTCCTGGGGAACGTTACAAAGATGACTTTGAAGCATCTCTTCTCTCTCCAAATGGAGATGCTCACTCACTGACAGAGCAGTCAGAGCACACACAGACCAGCAGAAGCAGATCCACCAGCCTTGGCAGCGATAGCGAAATCAGTGAATACCTCAGTGACAGGTCTCTCTCTCTCTCTGGCAGCATGCATTCAGACAGGTTATTAGAACTTAAATCCCCAACAGAACTTATCAAAAATACTGAACGCAGAGATGTGGAGCAAGAACAAGCCCCTACCAAATCACCGCTGTGGGCTTCTGTTACAATCACAGAAGAAACAGATAGTTTGTCAAATTTCCACATTGGCGATAGAGTACTCGTGAGTAAAGTCCAACCTGGGACATTGCGATTCAAAGGTCTGACTAAGTTTGCCAAAGGGTTTTGGGCTGGTGTGGAGTTGGATAAACCTGAAGGGAACAATAATGGAACTTATGATGGTATTAAATATTTTGATTGCAAAGAAAAGCATGGAATTTTTGCTCCTCCTCAAAAAATCTCTCATATTACAGAAAGTATTAATAGCCATTTAGACATAAATAAGGATGAAGACTCATTCTTCGATGACAGACTGGAGAAGCAACACAAAGCTGAGCAGAAAGAGAGACGAAGTTCCAAACCTGGAAACAAGGATGGAAGCCAGAGCAGAGAGGCAACAGAGAGCTATTCCCAGGATAAAGCTCCTGCAGACACAGCTGTTTCAGAAGCTGTGGAAAGGGTTGATGAAGAGTTGTCCTCTAAAGAAAAGAGCATAAAGAATATTTCTGTAGCTACTGAGTCACTTGCCCAAGAACAGTCAGTGGTGGGTTATCTAAAGCATGCTGCAAAAGAGAAGGAAAACCTTGCTCCTCTCATTTCTGGTGTTGTGGGTGAGATTTCTACTGTTCAGTCAGATGACATCTCAGATTTCCTTTCTGAAAAACTGGAGAGGCAGAAGACACTGGGGGAAGAATGTGCTGAAAAGTTAGATGATCTCTCTCCTGGTGCTGTGGAGAAGCCTGCAACTCCACTTCTAGATTTGCTGACAAAAGAAAAGAACCAATTAGAAGCCCAGCTTAGACTACCACTTAGAGAGGAAGAAAAGTCAAAAGACCATCTGGAAAAGGTCAGTTTGCTGACAGACAGTCTACTTAGAGATTTTGTGAAAGACACAGTCAGTCAGCTACAGCAAATAAAGAAGGTTAGGAATGAGAAAATCCAGCTCAGCAACCAGGAGCTCTGTGATGTGAAGGAGGAAACCAGTACCCCATCCCAGCAGGTAGAAAAGCAGATTCCTGATGGACTGAGTAACTTTTTTCTAAGTTCTGATTTGGAAGATGAAAGAGAAGAACTTTCCTCTCCAGACATGTGTCCCAGACCGGTGAGTAACAGACATTTTGCACTGGTTTTAAGAGTTGATTGTTCCTTTGACTGATGACGACTGAATCTGAGGAATGCAGCGTGGCAGCAGTTTTTCTCCCAAGGTCTGTTGGGTGATGTGGAGATTGGATGGATGGATGTGTCTTATGCATTTGTTCTTGTGTATCCCAGTTCATGTCTCGTTTTGGTAATCCTACAGACTGAAAGATGCATTTTGTCACCCACAAGTGAAAAGTGCTTCATTTAGGTTGTGTTCTGCTTACATGTTCAGTTTGTACTTAATTCTTGCCCTCAGTTTTTATTCAAAAAATGGGAAAATACAATAGACTGGGAGCTTGCCTCTGTCTATTCTTGATATGAAATAAACATCCTCAAACAATAATTAGTTGCTGTAGAGATCATTAAGGTGTCAGACTGCTCTATCCATTGAACTAATATATCATAAGTAGTGGAAGTTCAAGCTTCATTCCTCAGAACAACCATTAATCGTACAGATACAGGACTTGGCCTTTCTGCTGAAGATCCCAGTAAACCTGTCTGCTTTGCTGTTGACCTCAATATATTATCATCACTGAAAGCTTCAGCCCGTTTCACCTGTATGAGCACTGCCCAGTCACTAAAACAGCCATTACCTGCTAAAAGCTTTTAGGCTGTTGATTTAGATCAGAGATTGCTGGGAAGTGAAGTGAGAAGTTTTATGTCACATTATGAGTTTTTAAAGCACTCGGCCTTGCATAAACAGTTAAACGTTAGGATAGATAGTGGGCAGGACTTACAGTCTTTTAAGCTCTGTAGGAAACATCTGAAAGCATTTATCAGGAGAGGTAGAAACCTCAGGTATTTGAATCAAAACATTTCTAATTTTACTGGGGGATATTTATTATTTTCTGAGTATTCATGCATAGATTGCCAATTACATCAGTAGAGCATTTTAAAATGTAAGTTGAGTTAGACAACAGCATGACACTGCTCTTTTATTTACTCTGTGGCTCTTAATTCACAGGACAGTCCAGTGTTTGGTGCCAGTGGTCAGGAGGAGCTTGCCAAGAGACTGGCAGAGCTGGAGCTCAATCGGGAGTTCCTCAGTGTGCTGGGAGATGATCAAGACTGGTTTGATGAGGACTATGGCCTGAGTTCCCATAAGGTCCAGCAGAAGCAAACTGAGGAACCAGCAGTGTTGCCCAAGGCAGAACCGCAGAAAGTGCCAACAAAGCCATGTGAGGAGCCCTTGGCGGTCCCTCATACTGCAGTGGAGGTGGAAGGTATGGTGCATGCAGCTGCTGAGGAACTCTGGAAACTGAAAGAGCTGGGTCGTGATCTTCAAAGTTTCAGCCTTCATACAGATCTTGGTAGTTCCCTTAAGGAGCAGGACACGGACACAATAAACAAGCAGGTTTATAAAAAGGTACAGTCTTATAAAAAGGTACATTCTGTTCTTGCCCTTTGAATGTTTGCTGTGGACAACTACAGCCTTGGCTCTTACTTCTTTCTTTTTTAAGGTGGTCTTTGATTTAACAAGAGAGATATTTGGGGAAATCTTTGCTGAGGATCCTAATCTAAATCAGCCTATTTGGATGAAGCCGTGTAGGATCACATCTGCTTACTTCCGCCGAGTAAAAGATCCCAATGATTTGGATGAAATCAAGGTAGGAAGAAATCTTTGTCGGGCACATGCCTACATGTTAAAAGGCCATAACGAGAGTATCCAGCAAGAGATCAGTTTGAGAGAAATTCCAAATGATCCTTTTTAACTCAACAGATATGCCTTCCTGTCCTTTTGGCTGCTACTGGTTGCTTTTAAACCTTAGTTGTCTGTGCAGAACTGCCAGGATGACCTTGATCTTATAAATTGGTATGCTGACAGACTGCTGCTTTAGCAGATTTCAGTGGAGCTCTGTATGGGTGGATTGGCATGAATCCAACAGTAGGGTTGGGCCAAATGGGATGAGCTGGACTTTTTTTACTTGAGATACACCTGTGCCAGCCTCACTGAGGACAGCAGGACTTGCCCAGAGGGACCCAGAATTTGGCTGGAGAGGGCACTGTTGTATTTAGCAAGCCAGGGGAGGTCTTCTGTTACTGGTGGTACTGCTCAAGAAAGGACAAAACCCCAAAGAGGTAGAGCCTGACTGGACCTAGGTTAAACTTGTAGGGCTGGACATGTGGAAAACTTTCTCCCTCACAGCGTTCATTGAAGAATCTTCCATACAGCTCATCGGGACGCAGATGAAGACTTCCACTTGTACTACGGTTTCTTCTGAAACTGGGTGGGGTTTGACTGTATTTTGATGAATTGCTGAAGATACAGCACATTAACTGTCTGGAAGAGACAGAAGTAGCATTTAGATCACTCTGTTAGCTGAGAAGACTTTCAAAATCATGTGGCAGGGGAGAGAAGGGCCACAGGACAAGGACATCAAACCTGCTGTTGTTTAGCATTCTCCCATAAATGAATTGTCTGAATCTCCTGTTTGCTATAGTGTTTAATTGAAAGTTTCTATTCTCCAAATTGTTACAACAACGGGTGTAATTTTTTCCCCAGCGTAGGGTTTTAATAATTGTCCTGCCAATGTAGTGCTGTTTCAGAGACTTTCCCGGGAACTTTCATGCATACTCTGTAAAAAACCAGAAAAAAACAGAAAGCTGTTTTACATTCTATAATGGGACTTTTTAGGGTAGGTACTTGCGCATATGTTTCATTTCTTAGCTCAAATGTGATAAATCTCACCTTTACTGTTCTGTAGAGCTTCATTGCAGCTGAAGTACTGAAGTTGTTCAGCCTGAGGAAGGAGCCTAATCACAAAACAGACTGGCAGAAGATGATGAAATTTGGGCGGAAAAAACGAGACCGAGTGGATCATATACTGGTCAGTGGGTGAAAATAAGCAATCATGTCAGATACTGTCGACCAGACTGAAGTGTGACATATGATTGTATTTTTCAGTACTCAATCATGCTATTTAAAAAATACAAAGCATGCATGACGTCTTGATAGAAGGCATTTCATTATAGAGAGCACCCTATTGATAAAAACAGAAGTAAGGTGAAGTAATGTAACTTGAGAAAATTCTTTCTTTGTGTGTACTGATTTGACTGGGGTATAGATTTGCCCACTCCCAAAAAAAATAAAGCATAAATCTACAGAAGGGAACACTGAAATATTTGACTGAAAGAAGAGTAAACTTTTTCTTTGGGAAAGGAATGTGTTCTTCTTCTTACTTGAATTTAAAATGTTTTTGTTTTGGAGTGATACTGAGAACTTCATCTGGTTTATTCAACTGCAACATTGCAGAATTTAAGTTAGAACAGCAAAGACTGGGGGGGGAGACAGTGCAGCATGAAAACTGTGCAATACAAAGTGTGTCTGGCTGTGTACTAGTTTTTGAAAGTTACTTGTTGGATTGTATTGCAGGATGATTAACGTCTTTATTGGCTATAATGATAGTGAAGGTTCTGCTTGGGAATATGAGTTGTCATTAACACCATGCTCCACTTAATTATACCTGAAATAGATTCAACACGCGCACACATATAAGTAACTTCGAGTCATGGGTTGTGTGGTCTTTTAATTGCCCATCAGTGGAAGGGTTCCAATGCAGGCTTTTTCCCAGGGGTTTAATTGTACATAAATATAGAATGTATGTATAGGACCTGCATATCCTCATACACTTGATTCTGGGATATTGAGTCAGTTACAGTATGCACAAGAAAAGTCTTATTTTTAGGTCTCTGAGAGAAGTAATAGTACAACTGTTATGCTTGAGGACCAATTTCCTAATTTCTTTGAACAATACCTGGAAAGAAAGATTCCTGACTGGAAAAAATTGTTCCAGCTGAAGGCATCCAAAGTGCTTTAGGTGGAATAAGGTTGGAGTTCAGACAATCTGGTCTGAGATTTAAATGCAAGCCCAGACATCAAAGATTAATGAAGCTCTGGCAAATTTGGTTTAATAAATGATATGTTTAATTTTATATTGTTCTCACAAAAATATGGTAATAAAGCTTTAGCTGAAGACTGGGAGTAACTCTGTGAAGGTTGCAGCATGCCATGCTTTGGGAATAAGTCAGTCTTGGTGGCATTGCTAATGAATTTATACCGTAATCCAAAACACTATTAGAGAAACTGCTAACTGAAAACCTAAGGAGCTAGTGTTCAATTTCTCTTACCTAGTTTTATTAAAATCTCTACACAATATGGAATATCTGGATAGCTTTCTCCATCTCTTAGTCAGTCTCCAACTTGTGCTTAAGGTCATGAATCCTGTGGTAACTCACATCCAAGGTCATAAGTGAGCATGCAGGTCCATGCATGATCTGCTGCCTATCTGCTAGTAACTCAAGGTGCAGCCCTGAACTGAGAGGTCAGGTTTGAGATTTTCCAATTTTTGTTTAAAGTACATTCAAGTAGTAAAACACTGCAATTTCCTGAGGAGAAATCAAGACTTTTTGGTAGGTTTAGGTGCTCTAGAAGCTTCTTTAGAAGTTACCATTGAAAGTGCTTTGTTCATTTTTGTGAAGATTTAGACAATATACACCTCTTTCAGTGTGCAGGGGATGCCATGTGAGTACGTGTATGAGCTGATTGATTCTCCACATTATTCTGCTGCTTATGAAGACAAAGACATAAGATAAAACACATTCTTTTTAAAACTGAAATAAACATTCTTAGACTTGGGTTATTTGCATTTAAACACTGAGTGGAGGTCTTTCCCAGTTTCTTCATTTCCCCTTCAAGTAAAACTAACCTTCAAAGGATTTTTCTTGAGATAACTGTCTTTTCAGTGGCTTTGATGAGAAGATTGGATATATCGGCCACAGGAGCTAGGTACAATGAGGGTAGGGGTTTTGATATAGAGGAAGGGAAGTCTGCTGTATACCTCCTTCAGCGTGTTAGTAATGACTGTCAAATAGCTGCATCATCTGCCTGGACAGTTGAGTGGCTTTAAACCCAGGAGCCATGGCTGTTTGCTGAATTCCCTTTTGTTTCTTCTGAAGACATAGAGCAAGTGCCAGGCTATTCTGCCCAACCCAATCTCTCCCTGATAATCCCTGAATGTATCCTTCTGAGTTTATCATACTAAATCCAATTCCCAGTGGCTCTTATCTCCACCAAAGGCTCAGCCTTGTGGGGAGGGGCACAGCAGAAGTAGCCTTCACTGCACTAGTGCTCTCTGTGATGCTGGGTCCCGTGGCTGACAGCAGTCAGACATCACACCCTCTGGGAATTAAGAGGAGAACAGGATGAATTAGTCCTTTGCCTCCTTGCTCTGCCTCGATCTTTGCTGCTTCCCCCAGTCACTGTGTCTTTAGTTGCATGTTCACTTCCATCTGCACGTTCACAGCATCGACAACAATAGAGTTAGCCGTTGCTTTCTGCCAGTGACAAAACCTCCACCCTCCTCTTCTGCTTTTTTGCAGCACTGTTTACCTCATTCAGGCATCTCTGTCCTCAGAAAACATTGGAATCTCTTAAGAGACCTCTGATCTGCTAGATAGTTGGCCCAGTTATTAACATTCACAGCAAATCATGGCTTTCAGTAAATGAGTGTGGGAGGTTCATATTTATGAAAAACTACTTTGTTTAAAATCAAGTCAAAAGAAAGTTTAGGCATTTGCTTTCTTCTTATGTCCCTTCATGTTGGCACCTTTATCACACCTGTGCTGTCTGTGCTTTGTGGGAGAATCTCAAATGTACACCTGGGCTGAGGTGCTGCATTTTAGTACATCCAAACTTCTTTTTAAACTGCAGCAAGAGTCCTTGTATCTCCTTATTTAAGTCCAGGTGCTAACAATAGAGTGTTTCCACTGCTGTTTTGGTTGGTTGGTTGTTTTGGTTTTTTTCACTTCAGTCTTCAGCCAGAACTCCCTGTGCTGATCTGTTTGCACAAACTCAGCCTTTGCTTTCTTTGCCACCTCCCCTTCCCTTTTATCAGGAGCTTGAGAAGGCAAAGCTCACATGATCCTGCCAAGCCTCTGTGTTTAGTTTTCACACCTGAGCAGCCTGCCAACAGAGTGCTGAAAACTACTTAATCTTCTGACCTGTTGACTTAAGAGCTAGAACATTTCTCTCCATGCAGAAGCTCTGCAACAAAGCAAAAACTGTTCCTATCAAGCTGGCTTAATTGGCAAGCCCACTTCTGCAGTACCCGAGATCTAAACGCGAGGGTAAGAAGAGAATTTAAGCCTGCTTCTATGCACAGTTGTGTGTCTTAAGATCTCCAGGTAGTTGGAGAGCAAAGGGCTGTGAGAAAGCACCTGCCTGCACTCCCTCTACTGGAATTCTTTCAAAGCTTTAGTTTATATCTGGATTTTTATTCTTTTCAGTCTCCCAGATGATCTAAAGACTCCTTAAATGTAGTTTATTTTGCAGATATTTGTGCTTTTGAATGGGAACGTCTAGAAATCGCATCTTAGTGATGTATTCTCTAAAGTTTCCTTCAGATGGTATTATTTTAAGTGTTTTTTCAGTACCATCGCATTTATTAGATGGGCAGCAGGATCACACTGCCTTGTTTATTTCCTGATTTTTCCTGTGTGTGCATGTCCCTTTCTGTCTGTCTGTCTGTCTTTCTGTCTTTCTGTCTTGCATGCAGATGTGGGATATAAAAAAAAAAAAAAAAAAAGCACAGAAAGAAAACATACCACACAGCCTTATGCCTTGTGTCATAGTTTATTTTTTCCATTCTCTCTGGTATAGAGAACTTACTTCCTGGTATGAAATATGTGGAGTTTTACTTCTGTCCTGAGGATGTACATGAATTTAAACTCTGTTCATGTACTGAAGACAATGCAAAGCCCGCTTTCATGAAAGCCACGATAGTCGCTGTCCTGGTTTTGACAGTTTGTAATAATACAACAACTGGATCAAGCATTTCCTAGACAAAGCAGCCACAACTGCCTTGGCTCAGATGTCTGCAGCTAGGGCTGCAAAGCAGCACGGCGGTTTCCACACGTGCTCTGAATACACCATCGACAAGACTTGCCTGCAGCTGCAGATTGCACATTCTCTCAGCTTTCCAAAAGTATGCTCGAGGAAGTCCTTCTGATGCCAAAGGAAATTGTGCACTGTGCCTCTGAGAAAGAGGAGAATGACAGAGGCAAGAGAAGAGTCATCACTGATACTGCTTTTCTTTCTTATCTTTCCACTGCTGTTTAACATCCAGCCTTTCTCTACGTGGATCAAGTTACTTCCTCCACTCCTGTTTACTTGCATTTCTTTATCCCATGTGTCTCTTTTTCCTCCTGAAACACTGTAAAGGAACTGTCCTATGACGTTGTTGCAGGGGAGACAGAATAAACAGCACCTTAGTGTGAATCTGGGTATTGGGGCTTGTTTAAGGGCCAGCGAGATCAGAGCATTTAACCTGCTTGATTATTTTAGTCACTTGTTTCCCCCCCCACCCCCACCCCAGTGTTACATTCACTAGGTCTTGACTTCCCTTCCCAGCAGGGAGGTCACTGCTGCCCTGGGAGCATTAGGCAGAAAGTTCTGTCGCTTTGACTTCGTGCAGATGCTCCCAGTTACCAGTCTTGGATGTCATTGGTCAAGGGCCCTGGGTGTCCTTCGGCATTTGCCTCCCCCCACCTCCTTCATCTCCAGAATCTTCCCCCATTTCCAGGATCTTTTCTTTATGCAGCCTCTTCACCTTCTCCCTTTGGGACCCCTGTTTTCTTTCCCAGACTATTTCTGCTTTTGGGGAACCTTTCTTTCTGGCACCACCTCTTCTTTTTCATGACTCTATCTCTTGCATATCCTCATCTAAATAGTCAGTGATGCAGACACACCACCTAATCAGCCTCTACACTGATGCTGTTATCTTATGCCTCCTTATTGAGGGGAGGACTTGGGATATGCTGCTGTTGTTTAGTCCAGGGTTTAACAAAATTTTCAACCAGCACATATCAGTTGCAGGCAACAAGCTTCTGCCTGAGAGTTCAAACATGTTTCACACACACACACACACCCCATACTTGCAACCAATTATCTGCTGCTTGTTAACGTTCAATTTAAATTAGTTTTTGATTGCCAGTATTGTTGCTTCTTCCTTAGTAGTAAGCAGCATAGGGGAACCATTAACACCTCGTCTTTGACAGCGGTATGGGAAGGGAGGGCTGTGCCCAAGAGGAGTGGGTAGTGCAGAGATTTGTAAGCACATAGCGTGACTCTTCCAAAGCTGTTTGCAGGATGAAAACACTGCCCCTCTCCGCAGGATCTCTTAAAAGGGAGGGAGAAAGGAGCTGTCAGACTGAAGCCCCGTCTGTAACTGAGGCCTTATGAATGGCCACAAACCTTGAAGCAGTGCCTGTTCCCCGGGGTTCCCATAGCAGCCTGCTCTTGGGCTTCACACTGTTTGAGTTGAGTCATCATTATGCTACGGCAGCTGTCACCTACAAAACAGACAAGTTTCGGCGTGGTTTAGCTTCAGGAGAAAGAGAGAGAGAGGGTGTTGGGGCTGTAGCACTTATACTCTCCTTAGATAACAATGCTATAACATACTGGTAATGGATTAGTAGATTTCCAGTATATTTTAACCTACTTTTGGCAGTGTCTGGCCCACTTGTCTGTGTGGACAATGTGACAGTATTTTGAATACAGAGTGTAGGATTTACGGCCAGAGGATCTTTCTGCTGATGCTGAGCAGAGAAAGAGCTTTCAGCAAGTTTGTCATTTTAAATCCAAGTGATGTTTGCACCCACTTTCTTTTCTCTGAAGTTTGGGCTTTGATAGGATTTATCTGTAATACCGAGATGGTCACTAAGACAAGTTTTTATTAAGTTAAATTGGGATGTCCGGTTTGGAGAGACTCTTGCTAAGAGTTGATTAGCTGAATGGAATGATGTACTTCTGTCTGTGACTAAAACATCTCTTTGCTACTGACCAGTAAAGCAGAGTTTTGCCAGTCAACAATTTAGGAATGGAAGAATATAAATACCAATACCCTCTGAGTTGCCAGCATTTCGTCTGGAATCAGAAAAGCTATTTATTTCCTTTAGATTTTCTAATTCTTACTCAAATGAACTGAACTGCACTAAAGTCTTTTGTTTTTCTCCTTCCCTTGTTTGAGACCTTTGCATGATTTCTTACCAGTTTAAGCTGCATTGAGTCAGCTTCTTGCAACAAATACACAATTAGGGACTTTTTTAACAAGGTTTCTGCTCTTCGCCAAGACTATCCCATTAGCTGAGTTCTTTCAAGTGAAAAGCTTGTGCAGGATACAGCAGGGAAATGTAGGAAATGTAGGAAATGTTCATACAGTGAAATAGCCTGGTTCAAATAGATCTGTGTTCATTTTGCTATTCCAAGCGCTTCCTGTAATCTCATGCAAAGACAGATACGATGTTGGCAGGCGTGCAATGTTTTGAACTCTTTCTGGAACTTTGCGGGGGATTTCATCCCAGAGCGACAGAATTGTAATGTTCATATTGCCTTTTCCTTTCTACCCTCCAAGGTGCAGGAACTTCACGAGGAAGAGGCGCAGTGGGTGAACTATGACGAGGACGAGCTGTGTGTAAAGATGCAGTTGGCAGATGGGATCTTTGAGGCCTTAATCCGAGACACTGTCGACGTACTGAACCAGATAAATGAGAAACAGCAGAGATTGCTGCTCGTCTGACAATGCTGAAAGTGAACTTAGAGCCACAGAACCACCAAGTCACCGGCCTTTGACTCCTGATGTACTCTCCACCCTGCAAGCGCTGCTGCTGGACTTCCACACGTAGGGTTTAAAGGCAGTTCAGATGTGATAAAAGGAGACAGAATTTGGTTCCGCTGCCACTAGAGACCTTGCACTGGTTTTACCGTTTGGAACAAGCTGATCCCTCACTTGAGGCTGTATTGTGGAGTGCTCAAGACTGTTCGTGTGCCAATGCAGTTACGCTGCATAACTGTCAGCAGCTGTCTGGGTCCCCAGCTTGGGGCTTAGACACGTTCAGCTTGTCCTTTGAAAGGGTTGGGTGAAGTTGGGATATTGGCCATTTTGCTGGAATGGCTGTCAGCCACCAGTACCCGACTTGTCCTTAGAAATGTGAGTGATTTGGAGAAGAAACAGTTTGGTCAGGTTTTAGTCATAAATGGAGACTTGCCATACTGGGCAGTGTTACAATCTTAGCACCTCTTCTCCTGCAGCCCTAATAATGTGCATCAGATTCTTCTGCTCCAGAGCCCGTTTAATTCCCTTCTCTGTGAAGCTGGTTTTCATCTTTCTTCTGTGATGTGGTACCACATATGGTGCCAGCCAGTCCAGGGAAATTAGATGATATTGCTTTCTGCATTCAAGTAAAGAATTCTTGCTGCTTTTCCTATGTAACTTGCTTCAGTCCCGAGGTGGAGCAAGATAAAGGCCACCTAATGTCAAGCATGAAAGATGAGCCCATGGACAACTTTCCTTCTACCATGTAGCATTTCTCTTCCTGGAGCACCAGCTGCTCACAGATAATGGATACTCAGGATTTTCTCAGGCACGAGACACACAGGAGTGGAAAATGTTTCCTCGCAAAAATTTGGCCTTCGATCCCTCAGCTTCCTCCCTTACTGTCATCTAATAAATTGGAGAAGCTGTTACTTGAACAATTTAGAGAACAGAGTGTATTCACCAAAGAAAGTGGTGTCCGGTGCTTGACTGTCTGCATGTTTTGTGCTTGTGGGTTTTTTATTTATTTTCAGATAATTTATTAAGTGGGTTATAGGAGAGCATCCTGTGCAGTTGGCTGCACTGTATTGTGTTTTGAGACAGCTGAACTTGAGAAAGCACCTGTTCTGGAAGCTTCCAGAGCCCCATATTCTTCGCACAAAACCTCCAGCTTCTTGAGACAGATACAGCAGGGGAAAGGTAAGAAGAACCAAATCTCAGTGACCGGGGTGGGATGCAAAGGCAGGACTAGGAATGGAGCTTCTCCACACCTGGTTTGGAGACAATGGAGGGTTGTGGGGGCTGAACTGAAATGGATGTGAGACTTCCCTGCTCCATCTGTTTCCTTCCTTTCCCAGAACCTCTAGGCCATGGGCAGCTGTTATGTGGTTGATTTGGTGCTGGGTTCAACTTCAGTGTCCTTCTGCGCTGAGTGCTCATTCCTAACCTGTCCCTCCCATTCTTGTGTTTTTCTTGGAGGAACACAGTCAATCTGAGGTCGAACGTTGATGCCTTAATAGTGGATGTTCCTGTTTCCTAACATGGGACAAGACCCAAAGGAGAGTCACATTCTCCAGATGTACTGGAGTGCAGAAGGATACTTTGAAGCCCTCAGAGGTACCCCCAAGATGCTGCAGTCCACAGTAGGCGTTGGCAGGGATATCTCTACCATTTTGTTCATCTGCTTAGTTCGTGGGCTTGCTATGCATACCTCTGTGTTCTCTTTTCCACCTTTCTTCTTTTTTTTTTTATTTTTATTTTTTTCTTTTTCTTTTTGAAAGCTATCATTTGAATACTTGCATTTTGCACAATGACACACAACTGGTAATTTTTCAGGGACAGCACTGGGAAATGTTAGATTTCTCAGGGGTCCATGCAGATTCTCAGATGTAGTATTGTCAGCACCTCACTTGTGAGTTCATGGTGAGCCATATTCATGGGAGCTTCATGAGTGGAAGAACAAGGAGGAGGTAACAGTGTATAGGAACACCTCCAACAAATGTATGCATGTCTGTCCCACTACGTTGGCCCTCCTGGCTGGCTGGAAGTGAAGTGGTGTTGGTGGAGCATTGTTCAGCTTTTTTTTTTTTTTTTTTTCTGATTCATTTGTGCATGTAGTATGTCACAATGCTGATCCAGGAAACTCCTGAATGCTTAAGATAGAAGCAAACTAAAGCTGCTAAATTTAACCAGCATGGTGTCACTGATTGGGTCACCACCTCAGACTCCCTTTCCTGGGTGTATCTTTCTCAGTAGCGAGGATTGCTGTATTTATAGGAAGCAATTACGGAAAGACAGCAGAAACCAGTGTAGGTTTGTAGCTGGAGTATCAGAAAAACAAAGTTGGTTCCTGATCTGTAGGTACCATGGCCAATACTGGTGTTGAGAAGGTTTCCCTGAGTCCCCGAGGCTTTTCAGCTCTTCTGAGGGACTGACCCGTCTTTTGTGTTTTGTCCTTTGGCAGGGAGAAGGTTGTACAGTTGGCCTGCCAAGATTCCAGGGACCACTAGATTGTATGCCTGTTGTCTTGCTGGTTTGGATAGCACTAGTACAGTACCCTCTACAAAAGGATTAACTATTTTTACAGCTGTTTAGGCAGAAGGAAGCTGTATCCTAGTGATGGCTTTATTCCTTTGTGAACATCAGCATTTCTTTTTGGTAGCAATCCTTGCTAGGGGCAGCCCTAAAAAGACTTGAACGTACATGAATTATCTTCTCAATACCTCAAGTGTGTTGAGTTGCTTTGAGTTGAGTGTGTACTCAAAACCTTGAATGTGTTGGGTACTTGTGGACTGATGATGACCATGATGAAACAATGGTCTGTCTGGGTAACGAGGAGGTATGGGGAAGCTTGGAGTCTCACAAACACAGGCTGAGTTCTCTATTTCTGTCCTCTCCCCAACCTTCTCATTACAAGAACAAAGTGATATTTCTGGGTCCTCGTTATCTTGGCACAACCACATTAGAAGATTCAAGGCTGAGACATTTTCCCGAGACCCATAAGCTGTTTGTGGCAGCAGCTGTCATCCCTGGGGAGGTGCGGTTCCCTCTTTGGAAGGATCTCGGTGCCAGGTGGGAAAGCCCAGGCTTGTGAGGACAAGGAATGTGAGTACCTCTCACAGCAGGATGCTCCCTGAGCCAAGCTGTGGAATATCAGTACTTCTGCCTTTCAGAAAAGGCAGCTTGTTGCTCACAGGGTGGAATGAGGGTTTGAAAAATCCCGTCTTGTTCACTTTCCTTTCTTGAAAAAAGTGGCCTTAGCTTTTTGCAATACTTGAATAAGTGTGTACCTGCAGAAGATCTTCAGTAGCACAGTGATAGCGACCTTTTTAGTGACTATTCTGCGAGGAACTGTGTGCAGTTCCCACTTTCATATCCCTTTGCTACCTTAAGAACATTAGGAAAATAAAGTACTTTTCAGCAGAGAAACAGTTGAATCTTATAAGGTATTTAGTGCATCTGAAGTGTTTACAAATCAACTAAAATGGGGAGAAGCAAACTATTGAACTTATTTGTAATTTAAACGTTAAATGCAAAATTATATACAGATGAAAGAGGAATACTGTAATTAACCTGCATTTACTAGTTTTTTCCTCGACTTTGCAGAGCCTTTTGATACACATTTGCAAAGCCGCCTTTTGGGAGGCTCCGTCTCCCCGTGTACTGTGTTCTGGAGATGCTGAAAATAAACCCGTTTACTGTGTATGTGTAAATAGCCTGGTAACTTGGTTTTTGGGCCAGTTTCAGTTAATGTTCACATCCAGAGCAGTTTTGCACAGTAGACAGACCCAAGGATCTGGAGGGTTGGGGTGGGTTTTTTTTGTAATTAAGAAATGTAAAATAACCAGGGTGGTCCCTGTGTACACCAGTGTAAATATCTTTGGTAACTGAAATGTACTTTAAGAGAACAAAATCTGTAAATAAACTGATTTATAAATTAATCTTGTTTCCTGGTTCTTTATAAAATGGAACTTTATAATTACCCAAACGGTTGCTAATTCTGAAGGTGTCCTGGAGATTTGTCCCTTGTACATTCCTCTTTCTGTCTGATTCTGTACTTGGGATGCCAATCACAGCCCACAAAATCCCATTAGAGTTGCCTTAATTGTAATCATAACACTATTAGAATTTACTCATTGTTAAAGCCAAGTGTTGATAAAAGCAGAACCAGAAAATAGCATTGCATAATCATTGCACTGCGTGATCCATGGCAGAAAAATTATTCCTTGTACATATTTATTTGAAATAGATCTTAAAAACTCATGGTTTAAAAAATGGTGGGGGAAGGTTTTTTTATGCTAAACAGCAGTCTTGGAATTAAATTCTTCAGAGACTGTCTTGTGTTGGATCCCTCAATTAGTCTCCTAAATTGTGGCAGCTCTACAGAGCTCAGCACCCACAGCTGCTGCTGCTCCCGTACATCTGCCGTGTCTGGGTACAGCCCGGCAGAAAAGGCTTCGCTTTTCATTTGCTACAGACGTCTACAAAACTCAGCATGGATCTCTCCAGCTTGGACCATGTCATCTACTCCCCACCACTCTTCTCTGTCAGTGAATCCAACTGGGGGGACCTGCGTGAACAAAACCATTGCGAAAAGATGGTTCTGTGCTGAGCAGTTAATTTCTCTTTGCTGTTCCCAAGCAGAGCTACCTCGTCCTGGGGGACGACTTGACGCACTTGGATTTTTGTCATGGAAGCAGCTTTGCCAGCGTGCGGTAAGAGTAGTCCTCAGTGGAGCAAGCTGGGAACACCATCCTCAGCCTTCATACAGACAGAGAAGAACATTGCAGCCCTCTGAGCTCAAGGGGTTGAACCGGCCAAAGCACGGTGGTGGATTGTTTGATGTACTATGGTCTGAAAGTGGTGCTGCAGTCTCTGTGCTCTCATTACTGAGCAGCAGGAGAGCATCCGTGTTGCTGCTTTCCTCGCCCTGCAGCGATTTTGCTCTGAGTCCTGTGTTTTCAGACAGTGATCTACTTGCAGCTGTCAGCATCCATTCCTGTAAGTGGCTTAGAGTGTGTTTCATGTTAAAAAAAAAAAAAAAAAAAAAGCCCCACAACTTCTCTGGCTGAAGAACTGGCTTCCCTTTAAAATGGTTCAGGTGGTGGGAACACTGCCATGGTGCTCCAGCAAGTGACACAGCAAACTGCTGCCTTGCTGCTGCTGTCCTTGCCCAGGACAACCCGTAATCAGTTTGATGAAGGCTCTAATTTCCTCACTTGCAAGTCTACGTTGCTTCACTTTGGCACTGACTTTCTATGGTGGTGGCTGTGCAACACTTCCCAGAACCCTCAGAGTGCAGTTGCCTTCAACAACCATTTCACCCGTGGAACTGGTGAAACTCCCTGGTTGGGTAAGGGAAGGCAGCCACCTTCCCACCTGCACCCTGGAGGGAGTTGGGACTGTTTGGTTCCTTCCTTCCTGCGTGCCACCTGCTCCCAGGTGCCTCCCAGGGAGGTGGTGCCAGCTGCAGCCATCCCACATCCTAAAATGCCTGGCAGAGCACTGAGAGCACTGGGGCATTTGAAATGTTGACTCTGCTCCAGATGTCACTGCACCCTGCCTAGCACAAGGGCTTCTGTGATGTCCAAGCACTCATTAACACAGCCCTCAGAAGAAAAGAAGCTGGGGGGGAGCTGCTGAAGGCCAGCAGCTCTCTTCACCGTGCAGGAAGGAGAGGAGTGGGGCTGCCCAGCCACTGGCATCCAGCCCGGAGCACGGGCCGTTGGCGGGCAGGAATGCTGATGAGATGTAATGGAGTTTGAAAGCACAGGGCGATCACCGGGACACGGGTCCTGAGGGGGAGGGAAAGACGCCCTGTGAGATCTGGAAACTGGAGCAAACAAAACCTGTAGCCCCAGCCCTGTGCCTTCCTGCCTCCTCCTGAATAAGATCCTGCAGACATTTGGGGAAATGTAGGAGAATAGACCTGTTGGGGGTAGAAGCTCGGTTCAGGAGGGTGAGGGTTGAGCGGGACTGGGACACACTGGGCACACTTAGGATGAAGGTGCCTTCTTTTGCCTGACAGGTCTGCTGTGTGATGATGGCCTGAAGCAGGTCTGGTTGGTTCCTGCTCTGGATGTTTGTTTCTCTTGGCCCCAGTTTTCCAGCCCTTTGCCCTAGCTGTGCAAGACCTGTTGTGTCCCTTGGGCTGCATTCCCTCTCCAGTGCCGGTTTCAGGTGGCCTCCTCTTGAAGGCTGGTTTGTCTGTCACTGCCCTGTGAAATCTAGGCTGGCTTGAGCTAAGGTTTTGCCTGTGAGTTTCCTGGAGGTGGAATTAAGGCTGGTTCTGGGGGCTGTCACAAAGATTTTATTTTTGTGGAATCATAGAATGGTTTGGGCTGGAAGGGACCTTTAAAGTTCATCTAGTCCAATCTCCATGCAGTGAGCAGGGGTATCTGCAACTAGAGCAGGTTGCTTAGAGCCCCAGCCAACCTCACCTGGAATATTCCAGGGATGGGGCATCAACTGCCATTCTGGACAACCTGGGTCAAGGTCTCACCAGCCCCAGTGTAAAAAACTTCTTCCTTTTCTCCAGTCTAAATCTCCCCTCTTCTAGTTTAAAACCACTGCCCCTTGTCCTGTCACAACGGGACCTGCTAAAAAGTCTGTCCCCATCTTCCTTAAAGGCTTCTTTAAGTACTGAAAGGCCACAAGAAGGTCTCCCTGGATCCTTCTCTCCTTCAGGCTGAACAAGCCTAACTCTCTCAGCCTGGTGTCATAGCAGAGGAGTTCCAGCCCTCCCATCATTGCTGTGGCTCCTCTGGCCCTGCTCCAACAGGTCCCAGGTCCCTGTCTCTTCCTTGCTGAGGACTCCAGAGCTGGACCCAGCACTGCAGGGGGTTTCTCCCCAGGGTAGAGCAAAGGGGCAGAATCCCCTCCCTGGACCTGCTGCCCATGCTGCTGGGGATGCAGCCCAGGGTGTCATTGGCTTCTCGGCTGCAAGCACATGGTGCTGGGTCATGTCCAGCTTTTCATCCACCAGCACCCCCAAGTCCTTCTCCACAGGGCTGCTCTCAAATTTTCTTGTACTTTAGCAAAATAAAGGAGGCTGCAGGGGATCCTACCCTTTGTGTTACTTGACTTGGGGAGCTCAATAAGGAGCCTGATCCAGCATCCATGTCCTGCTGCATTGCTCTGTGGAGGTGATGGACCCAGTGCTGTTCAGTGAATCTGTACTGGACACACCAATCCTTGGAAGGTGAGACCTTGCTTACATTGCAGGACTACTGTCACAGCAAGAGAGTGCTCCGTTGTCATCTGTGTGGTATTCTCAGTTTCATGTGCTGCAATTAAACTAGCTGCCAAATAATGATGTGACAAATCTGGGCGGTGTGGCCTCCTCCGATCTGCCTTCTGGAAGCTGGGCAGATGAGCTGGAGTGGAAAACATCTGCTCTGTGCATGCTGGGTCATAGCTATGATTTATGACTTTAAGTAGATCTTAAATTTGCAGGTAAAACATTTCCTACCCAGACATACCAAAGATGGCACCAGTTCCTCCCAGTCGTGTGTCGTGTCCGTCCCCCGTCCCCTATTGCCCCCCCCCAGGTCCCTCTGAAAAGAGTAAGACCAGTGTCGCTGCTGTCCTTCTGAGCAGGGATGAATCAGCAGAGGGTGAGTAGCAGAAAGGGGCTGGTACTGCTCTAGTCTCTCTGCAGACACAAACTACGTGAACACATTCATCACATCCTGAGAATGCACCCCAGATTTTCTTTTACGTCTGTTGTTATTACAGGCTGGCCGGGCATGAAAGGTAGAAATCAACTGTATCCAACCAAGCCTGTCTCACATAGTTAGCAATTCCCAGCTACCAGTGGGAGCTACGAGGGGATTTCTTGGTCTTCTGGAGGATGAGCCCAGCAGAGCCGATGCAGCATGTGGGAAGCAGCCGGGGTTCACACACGTTCCGTGTGTTATTCCCTGTCTTGACAAAGCCACAGAAGCTGGCATGTTTATCATGGACATGCTGCCAAAGATCATGTCTGAAACCGTGTCTCCATGGAGGTGTGACTGTTGCCACCAGTAGAAAAGTGCCACCTGGATTGGAGCATCCCAGCTGACTTCAGCTGGCTGGGAGGTGGAAGGTGGCACAATTTTCACTCACTCTCTGGTGCTGTTTGGAAATGCTAATCAGAGAAATGAGGCATTTTCTGCTATTTAGAGAAGGACCACACTTTAAGCAGTGCTGTGTTCCAGATCAAGGAGGGCTTCACTGAGTTATCAGTCCCATCTTGTGAAGGAAGGCTGAAGAGAGAGAGGAAAATTGTCAAGCCTTCTCTGTAGCTGGTACTTCCGAGGCACTCTCAGGAGAGTTGGATGCGAACTTCTCTGAACAGCCTCCGAAATGCCGGGGCTGGGTGACGGGGTTGCCATGATTGTGTCATGAGTCTTGCATTGGTTGCGTGTTTTTCTTGGAGTCAGTTCCTGGAATCACACAATTAGGTAGGAACGTGTTCTTTAATTTTAAAGGAAGAAAGTCCATTTCAGGATATCCCTGTCCCCGAACCTTTACAACCAAGGGAAGTTCCTGTGCCAGCTTACCTGGCCATTTTGAGATATTGGTGTTTTGCAGCCAGATTCATGCTTTTAAAGGAAAAGCCTTTCTCCACTTTCTGAAGCATAGTCCTTTGCAGAACTTTAAGGGATGAAGACATAAAAAACCCAGCTGCTTTTTCCTCATCTCCTTTCTAGCTCAGCACAAAGGAGATCAGACTAGCTCTTTGTGTCTGTGAAAATGGTCCATTTTGGGTGCACAAAACAAGTTCTGCAGGGCTTAAATGATTTTGGTAAGATCTTAGAGGCCTTTGAGGCTCTCAGCCTGTTGGTGTTGCCCACATGTTCTCGACTTCAAGGAGATTCCTGCTGACTATGTGTCTGGGAAAGGAGATTTGAGAGCTGATGAACTTAATGAGCTGAAGTCACCATTCAGCTGCTGCATGGGGATTTAGGCAGCACAGGAACCTCTGTGGTGGTCCCTAGCCTGTGGCCTTGCTACATAGGAGTGAAGCACATCCCTTCCTAAAGTCAAGGATGACAAGGTGGGTGCTGAAGGCCTTGCTGTGCAGTGCAGCTGAAAACCAAGTAGGTTCCTAAATATACCCTGAGACCCTGAAGCTGGGATTTAGGGCTGCATGGGGGCTCAGCAGCTGGGTATCCAGGGTCACCCAGCACCCAGCCCCTGTGCTTTGGGGCCCATGGGCTCTGCCAGCAGTGAGGGGGTGCAAAGCAAGAGAGGGCAAAAAGGCAGGTAGTGCTGGGAGAGAATTTCTAAAACTTGCCCAGACTTTTAACACTTCTTGATTTTTTTTTTCAATTTGTCTTAAGTTATTTGCAAATCCATCTTAAAAAGAGATGTTTAAAAATCTCTGCTTCATCTTTGGCTTTCCGTGCCCTGTCTCAGGGCGTTCTGCAATGAAAATGCATCTCTTCCCAGTTGTAGGCAGAAGAAAACTTCATCTCTAGCTTTGTAGCAGCGTTAAAAGTTACAAAAGCTTTTGGGGCAAGTCAGTGCTTGGAAAGCCCCACACCCCTCTGCTGAAGGAGGTTATTCCCTGGGGAGCTGTGGGGATGGGACATGCCAGCCTAGCAGCAGGGTCCTCAGCAGCACTGGGGCAGCAGGAAGCAGGAGCATCCCCACCCTAGGGCTTCGGCTGATGAGCAATGGCGTGGCTCACCTCAAAAGGAGCCAGAGCCTTGGGGTGTCAGTCTCTCACCCATCTCCCTTATGGTTAGGTGCTGCTTTTGCATCTAAAAAAGGATTCAAGGAATTCAGGGTTCTCCCTGAGAGGGAGGGGTGAGCTGGATGGGGAGGATGCTGACAATTACCCTGGTGCTGAGCACCTCTTCTTCACCGTGATAACCTAATCAAGCTGATGAGCCCTTCAAATAAGGACTTTAGCCCAGGGTAAAATAACGGTGATGATATCCCCAAGCACACGGACTTTTGTCTTTTAATCGCCAGCTGGACAAAGACAAGTCATAGCAAGGTATCTGTCAGTAGTGAAGAATCACCTCTCAGAGCAGCCCTGTGTGGGCTGGGCTGTGCCTCTCTCCCTCCTCCTTGGACAGCAAGGTGCGATAATCCCTTAAGCATTTAATTACAGCTGGTAGGGCTGGAGCAGACCATATTCTGCACTATTTGCATTGGCCTGAACCTGCAGAACATGCGTGGCTGCAGTTCCATGAGGGTCATGCCCAACAGGCTCCGTCCCTCACAGCCGGGCCATCTTGGGGAGCCCTGTAGCTCCCCCAAAGCCGTGCCCTGTGTGAAGGCCCCTGCCCTCTGCTGCCACAACAAGGCTTGTCTCTGGCAGGCTTGTTTTACTAGCATGGCAAGTCTGCTTAAAATACCTAGGTGGGGCCCAGCATGGCTAATGGCCTTCTGGGGATGGAGCCAGCAACCACCTCTCAACAGCAATAGGTATCCACAGTGCCGGGGGGCCCCTGGCCTCAGGGGGTGGGGAGGGAGCAAAGGGCTGGATTTCAGGGCTGCATCCACCCTGGCGGTGCCCAGCTCTGCCCCGGGGCACTGAGCAACGGGGCATCTTCCGCCTGGGAGCCAGTGACGTGAGTGTGTGCGTGAGTGGTGGCACGGCCACACTGGCAGAGGACTCTGTGACCAGACACGGGGCCACCTGGGATGTCAGGCTGCTTTTTTTTGGGGTGGTGGAGTTGGATTTTGGGGCTTCATTGGGTGTTCTTGCTGCCCATCTCTGTCAGGGTTGGGGCAAGAGCAGCTTTGTCTCTGGGGACCCTGGCAACTCCCATGGGGTGTCCTGGCAGGCGCTGCCTGGTAACCCTGACTGACGTCAGGGTGTCTGACCCGGGCGCTGCCCTAAGGCTGGCAGCTCCCCTCAGGGATGTCATAAATGGTGGCACTGCAAGTTTTGGTCCTGAATCATCCACTTTTATTCACTTTAACAGAATTTTATCATTTGACTCTCTCTGTCTCCTTGCGGGAGGGTAGCACTGTGGCCTCCCCCCCTTGCCCAGCGCTGCCTGGTGCTGGGTGGGGGGGCGGAGGGGGATATTTGGGGCATCCCCGTGATGTGGGGGTGTCGAGGGAGGGAGGGAGGGGTGCTTGGCGCGGAGAGGACGCCGCTGCGCGCCCGACAGGGGGCGCCGCACTGCGGGCCTCCTTGTCCCCGCCCCCAGTGGGCGGGGCGAGCGGGCGGGCGGCCCTAAAGGCGGCGGGCGGCGGCGGGCGGCCTGGCGGGCGATGTGGCGGCGGCGGCGGCGGGAGCGGGGCGGGGGGCAGCGGGGGGGGTCGGTG